>JAECWI010000328.1:0-44597 GCA_018150345.1 Drosophila equinoxialis | reverse complement strand
ATAATTTTGTCAATTCTAAACGTAAGACCTCCGTGCACCCATCTTTTTTGTCTTTTCAAAATAAAAAAAAGCGAGCACTGATCAGGCAATTGCCGATATGCTTGCGAGTTTTTTCAAAACAACTTATTCCTCAACGGAATATCGAGCAAGTCCGTATCCTTATCATTTAAAAAAGGCTAATTGCATTTTCGATCCAGTGTTTGATCCAAGTTCTATTCTTAGCGAACTTAAATTTGTTAAACCAGTTTATTCTCCGGGGCCAGATGGTCTTCCTGGATGTGTACTCAGGTTCTGTGCAAACGCATTATGCAAACCCATTTTAAAATTGTTTCTATTGTCTGTCGAATCTTCCTCTTTTCCATCTATTTGGAAGGAGTCGTATATCATACCTCTGCATAAAAATGGCAAAAGTCCGAAGCCTCTAACTATAGAGGTATCTCAAAATTGTCCGCTATTCCGAAAGCTTTTGAGAAAAATTATAACTTCTCAATTACAACATTTTTGCAGCTCTATTATTTCGCCATCCCAACATGGGTTTGTGAAACGTAAAAACCGATACATCAATAATTATCAAGGGGTTCAAAAATGGTACACAAACTGATGTCATATACACTACTTCAGCAAAGCCATTGATTCGGTTAATCATACGCTATTACTTTCTAAGCTGAGCGACATTGGGTTTCCACACCTTTTCCTCTCTTGGGTTCGAGAATATTTAACAAATAGAAAACAGAAGGTACTTTTTAAGTCTTCTTTTTCCGATTCCATTCCTGTGACTTCTGGTGTACCTCAAGGTTGTCATCTTGGCCCTCTGCTTTTTACACTATTCATTAACGATCTTCAATCAGTCATTGTTCATTCTCATGTGCTTATGTATGCTGACGATGTCAAGCTTTTTCTTACTTATAATGATACAGATTCTTTTAGTCGGCTACAAGCTGATCTTCAAAACTTTGAATCCTGGTGTCAGTTTAATCTACTAAATCTTAACACTACCAAATATAAGGTAATGACTTTTTTTCGTAACTCTCCTCAACTGGTCACTTATTTTCTAAACAATAGTCCTTTAGAACGTCTAACTAATATGAATGATTTGGGCGTACTTATGGACCATAAGTTAAATTTTAACACCCATATTTCTACCACGGTCGCAAAGGCCATGAATGTCCTGCGTTTCATTAAAAGATGGTCAAAAGAATTTGATGACCCCTATACAACTAAAGTTCTTTTTACTTCGCTTGTCCGTCCTATTTTAGAGTATGGATCTTGCATTTGGTCACCTCAATAGAGTCGCACCAGATTAGACTTGAATCCGTTCAAAAGCAGTTCTTGCTATTTGCTCTTCGTGGCTTAAGCTGTGATTGCAATGTCAATTTGCCTTCGTATTCTAGTAGACTTTTCTTGGTAAACGTTCCTTCTCTAACTAACCGTAGAATTATGCTTGGTGTTATTTTTATGCACAAGCTCCTAATCGGTGATATCGACTCGCCTGAGTTATTAGCTCAGGTAAATCTGTCGGTACCATGTAGACGGAGTAGACATCCTTTGATACCTTTATCCCTTAGTCGTTGTTCTTCTAACTTTGCCCTGCATGAACCTTTTAGGGTCCTCTGCTCTGATTACAACCTTCTATTCCCTGTAATTGGCTCAGAGCTTTCTATTAGTATGATAAAATAAAACTTCTATCCTATCCTATTTAGTTTATAGATAGCTATAGTATTTTTTATTTATTTGTTTGTCTGTTTTTTCTATTGTGTATTTGTCCACGCGATTCGTGACGTGCGTTATACGGCAGTTATCTGCTTGGGATCGCGCGTAAAAAAAAAAAAAAAAAAAAAAGACGTAGTAGGCAGCAAGCAGCGCCGCCAGCAGCGGTGTTTGCTGCCGGCAGCGCTGCTTGCTGTGTACTACGTCATCATTTGAACCGATTTGTATTGACTGTAACTTGTGTTCTATTTATCCGATCAGATTCAAATTTTGGGATCTGTCAATTTATATCAAATACTATCATATTGGTAAATTTCATGGGGATACTCCAATTTTTGCAAAAATGTTTGTTCTAGAGCTATATGATATAGTGGTCCGATCCTTACAATTTTCATACTTTTTCTCACCCGGGTAATTAAAAGTCCACAAAAAAAATTGCATCCCAATAGCTCTTAAGATGGCTGAGTAAAACGCGTACGCACAGACAGACGGACAGACGGACATGGCTATATCGACTCAGCTTCTCATGCTGATCAAGAATATATGTACTTTATGGGGTCGGAAACGTCTCCTTCTGTGCGTTACAAACATCTGACCAATTTTATAATACCCTCTGCAAGGGTATAAAAATGACGGCTGTAGAATGGTTTCAGCAGCTTGTTCAGCTGTTATACAAAAGATAGCGGCTATAAGACTTAAAATGGCGGCTGTAGAATCGTTCCAGCAGCTTCTATAGCTGTTGTATAAAGGCAGCCGGCTGTAGAATGGTTCCAGCAGCTTGAATCGCTGCTATATAAAAGACGGCGGATATAAAATTTAAAATAGCGGATGTAGAATGGTTCCTGCAGCTTCTTTAGCTATGTATTATTGTTATATAAAGGATGGCGGCTATCAGACTCAAACTAGCGGCTGTAGAAATTAGTTCCAGCAGCTTGTATAGCTGTTCTATAAAAGATTGCGCCTGTATGACTCAAAATGGCGCCTGTAGAATGGTTCTATCAGCTTGTATAGCTGTAATGTAAAGGATGACGGCTAAAAGACTCAAAATGGCGGCTGTAAAATCGTTCCAGCAGCTTCTATAGCTGTTGTATAAAGGCAGCCGGCTGTAGAATGGTTCCAGCAGCTTGGACAGATATTATGTTAGGAGTGGTGGCTATAAAATTTAAAATAGCGGATGTAGAATGGTTCCTGCAGCTTCTTTAGCTATGTATTATTGTTATATAAAGGATGGCGGCTATCAGACTCAAACTAGCGGCTGTAGAAATTAGTTCCAGCAGCTTGTATAGCTGTTCTATAAAAGATTGCGCCTGTAAGACTCAAAATGGCGCCTGTAGAATGGTTCTACCAGCTTGTATAGCTGTTATACAAAAAATGGCGGCTATACGGCTTCAAATGGTGGCTATAGAATCGTTTCAGCAGCTTGTATAGCTGTTATACAAAAAATGGCGGCTATAAAACTCAAAATGGCGGATATAGACTAGTTCCAGCAGCTTTTATAACATTTCTATAAAAGATTGCGGCTGTAAGACTCCAAATGGCGGCTGTAGAATAGTTCCATATGCTGGAGTATCAACTTTGTCCTGGAATTCTTAATGAGTCCCCGAGATGAAGGAGATTCGAGTCGCACACACTGCGTTTTAATTTCATCATCTTTATTATATGTATTACGTTAGTTTATTAGCTTTTAATCGACTTATTAACTACTTCACAATATTTCTCTTGCACGGCACACACTTCGAGACGCAACTCTTTCGGCACACTCCATTCCACTCAAGCTCTACCTCTCGACTGCCTATGCATCGTATATCGTTGCTTATCGATATTCTATCGATACCGATTCTTACTCTAAGTCAACTCTACCATACCGCGATCCTACATTCGGCCATCCGACCTCCACATTCGCCCCGAATGATGGACACCATTTTTTCATATATTCTGCCACGGTGGTAGTACATTTCGGACCTTCTCCATCTCCTACCTTCTCAACCGCATAGCGACCATGCCTCATTTTCCGAATAACCCGATAAGGTCCCAAATATTTTCCCTTAAGCTTAAGGCCAGAACCAAACTGCGTCCGCTTGACAGCCACCAGCTCGTCAACCTCATATTCACTTGCAGATTTTCGACATTTATCAAACGTTTTACGGTTTTCTTCTTGCATCTTGCTTATGTTTCTTTTCGCTGCGTCACGTATTTCGGACTTATTGTTTTGCAACTCGATTAATAACTCTTCTTCCAGCATATCGTTTAGTTCTAAATCGTAGCTAGTCCTCATCTCAGCCCCAGTTAATATTTTAAAGGGTGATATCTTCGTGCTTCTAGGTGGTGACGAGTTTATAAACTGTTGCACCCTACCTACGTGTTTATACCATGCTCCGGGATCATTGACACACAGTTTCGTCAATAATGCTATAACAATCCGATTAACTCGCTCTACTTGCCCGTTTCCTCTCGGAACTCCTGTCGCAATCACTAAGTGTTGTATCTTCTGCGACTCGCAGTACTCTTTAAAAATGTGAGACGTAAAAGCGCTACCTCGATCACTAACGATCCTCTTTGGATTTCCAAACAACTCAGACTGTTTCTGCAATCTCTCAACAACCTCTTCTGAACCTGTACTTTTCGTCGGATATAACCATACGTATTTCGAAAAAGCATCGACTACTACCAATATGTGGTTATATCGTTTCTTAGTCAACTCCATCGGCCCGACATGGTCCACGTGAAAAGTTACCAAAGGCTCATCTCCTTTGTCAATAACATTCAAGAAACCTTCCTTTCGACCCTGTTTCGACTCGCTCACGATACATTCCATACACGACCTCACCACTACCTCTACTTTGCTCAACAGACCAGGAATATAATACTCTCTTTCTACTAGATCAATCGTTTTTTTAACTCCAAAGTGCCCTTGTTGATGAGCAACCAATATTATCTCTTGCTCCATGCTAGCAGGAATTACGATAAGCTCCTTAACGGGATCTTTATACAATATTCCGTACTGCACGTAATAGTCGGCGTGCGCTCCCTTTTCTAACACTTTCAGAATCGTGTTGATCCATTCATCTTTTCTCTGTGCAAATTGTATTTTGTTCTTCAAAGAATCTCCTGTCAGTAAGCAATATACCCGACTTAATGCGTCGACACGTTTCATCTTTACCCCTGATCGATGCTCAATTTCGAAATCAAAATCTTGCAAGAATATAGCCCATCGGGCCACCCTTAGTGGAACGTCACGTTTCTTTATCGTCATCGCAAAAAGCATTACAATCGGTTACTATCTTTATCTTTATGCCCATCACGTATATTCTCCACTTCTTTAATGCTTGAATTATAGCTAGCACCTCTAACTCGTACGAGTGATATTTTCCTCAGCCGGGGTAGTTCGTCTGCTCATGTACTCAACCGGATGGTATTGTTGATCCTCTGAATCTTTTTGAAGTAAAATCGCGCCGTACCCATACATACTCGCGTCACAATGAATTTCTGTCACACTTCTAGGATTAAAAAGACGCAAAACAGGTGGATTACTCAATCCCGCTTTTAACTGTTCAAAAGAAGCTAGCTCTTCTACGCCCATTTTAAAAGGTACGTCAGCTCTCAACAAATTTGTTAATGGCCTAGCTATAGTAGCGAAATCCTTCATAAACCTACGAAAATATGAAGTGAGACCCAAATAACGTTGGACTCCTTTCACATCCCGAGGAACTGGAAAATTCTCTGAGCCTTGGCTTCCCCTTTTGACGGTTTGATGGTGCCATTTTCTATGATGTATCCTAAGAAATTTACCTTACGCTGAAGAAATTGACATTTTTTCCATTTTATCTTTAATCCCGACTCTTCTGCTAAACTTATAACTCTTTTCAATCTCTCAATACCCTCAAACTCATTTTTTGCTGGAATAATGATATCATCCATGTACAACATCAATATGCCTTCATTAATCAACGGTCTCAACATTGCAAAAATATATCTAGTAAACACAGCTGCTGAATTATTAATGCCGAACGGTACAAAATTGAATTCAAATTGCCCATTTTGAGTAACAAACGAAGTAAATTTCTTTGAGTTTTCTTCAACTGGCACATGGAAATAGCCATTACACAAATCAAGAGTTGTAAAGACTCTTCCTTCTTGTAACCTATGTAATACATCATCAATCACTGCAGTGGAAAAATTATCTCTTATGATTTTCTGATTTACCTTTCTATAGTCGCAACATAATCTCTTTTCCCCATCTTTCTTCGGTACTAAGACAATTGGAGAAGAATACTCAGATACACTGTGGCGAATTATTCCTTCTTGTAACCACTCTTTGACCTGTTGATCGACTCTTTTCTGATCTTCGTACGATAAGCGTCTTGGTTTCTGATATACCGGTATTTCATCAGTAAGTATAATCTTCATTTTCACTGGACAGTTAGCTGGTTTAATCGGACTATAATTTGAAATGATTTCTAGGACTTTAGACTTCAACTCAATGCTCAAATGGGAAAACTCTAATTCTGACGAAAAGTTTTCGACTCTCGTAGTCAATATCTGCCCAAACGTGTTTTGCAACTCTTCTATGGGACTCACATTTCGTACTGGGGGTGGATCTTGTGGATTACTATAACGAGTAATAACTTGATATTCCCCAACCGATTGATTATTCCCGTAAAACACTAATCCTTGTTTTCCCATTGTAGCATTTACGACCTCAAATACGTCATTTCCGATTACACCATCATATAATGTATCTCTCATCTCTCACAACATGGAAGCACATCTTAATAGGAACACCATCTAAAGCCGTATCCAACTCGAAAGATCCTTTGGTGTAGATTTTCTTACTTCCTATTCCCAATAACTCTTTCACATCGAACTCAAGGGAACTGGGTAAACTCGCTTGTACGCGCTCCTCACTTATAGTCGAGACATCACTACCTGAATCGAAAAACGCTGATATAACTTCATTGCCAAAACGAACATCTTTAAAGACGCGATTATATAATTTCTGAGTAAGTTGCTGCACTTTACTACTATCTTTTTTTGAACATTTTTCCCTGCATGCTGCACTCATTCGCCTTATGACCTGGCTGGTTACATTTAAAACACTTCAACTCGCTCTCTTTACAGTTTTTCGCTATGTGATTTCACGTTTTTTGTACAACAATTTGATGACTATTATAGACGACATTCCTTATACAACAGCTGTCCAAGCTGCTGGAACCATTCTACAGCCGGCGGAATTTATGCAACAGCTATAGAAACTACTGGAACGATTCTACAGCCGCCATTTTGAATCTTTTAGCCGCCATCCTTTATATAGTAGCTATACAAGCTGCTGTAACCATTCTTTAGCCGCCATTTGGAGTCTTATTGCAGCCATCTTTTACATAACAGCTATACAAGTTGGTGGAACCATTCTACAGCCGCCATTTTGAGTTTTGTAGCCGCCATCTCTTATATAACAGCTGTACTAGCTGCTGGAACCATTCTACAGCCGCCATTTTGAGTCTTATAGCCGCCATTCCTTACATAACAGCTGTCCAAGCTGCTGGAACCGTTATACATCCGCCAGCCTTTGTATAACAGATATAGAAGCTGCAGAAAACATTTCGTATCCGCTGTTTTGAATTTTGTAGCCGCCGTCCTTTATACAACAGCTGTCCAAGCTGCTGGAACCATTCTACAGCCGGCGGAATTTATGCAACAGCTATAGAAGCTACTGGAACGATTCTACAGCCGCCATTTTGAATCTTTTAGCCGCCATCCTTTATATAGCAGCTATACAAGCTGCTGTAACCATTCTTTAGCCGCCATTTCTAGTCTTATTGCAGCCATCTTTTACATAACAGCTATACAAGTTGGTGGAACCATTCTACAGCCGCCATTTTGAGTTTTATAGCCGCCATTTCTTAGATAACAGCTAAACTAGCTGCTGGAACCATTCTACAGCCGCCATTTTGAGTTTTATAGCCGCCATCTCTTATATAACAGCTATACTAGCTGCTGGAACCATTCTACAGCCGCCATTTTGAGTTTTATAGCCGCCATCTCTTATATAACAGCTATACTAGCTGCTGGAACCATTTTACAGCCGCCATTTTGAGTTTTAAAGCCGCCATCTCTTATATAACAGCTATACTAGCTGCTGGAAACATTCTACAGCCGCCATTTTGAGTTTTATAGCCGCCATCTCTTATATAACAGCTATACTAGCTGCTGGAACCATTCTACAGCCGATATTTTGAGTTTTATAGCCGCCATCTCTTATATAACAGCTATACTAGCTGCTGGAACCATTCTACAGCCGCCATTTTGAGTTTTATAGCCGCCATCCCTGATATAACAGCTCATACTAGCTGCTGGAACCATTCTACAGCCGCCATTTTGAGTTTTATAGCCGCCATCTCTTAGATAACAGCTATACTAGCTGCTGGAACCATTCTACAGCCGCCATTTTGAGTTTTATAGCCGCCATCTCTTATATAACAGCTATACTAGCTGCTGGAACCATTCTACAGCCGCCATTTTGAGTTTTAAAGCCGCCATCTCTTATATAACAGCTATACTAGCTGCTGGAAACATTCTACAGCCGCCATTTTGAGTTTTATAGCCGCCATCTCTTATATAACAGCTATACTAGCTGCTGGAACCATTCTATAGACTATAGTGGTTCCAGCAGCCTGTATAGCAATTATATACAAGAGGGCGGCTGTAAGACTCAAAATGGCGGCTGTCGAATGGTTCCAGCAGCCTGTATAGATGTTGTGTAAATGATGGCCGCTATAAGATTAAAAATGGCATGTAGAATGGTTCCAACAGCTTGTTCAGCTGTTATATGGAGAATGGCGGCTAAAAAACCTAAAATGGCGGCTGTAGAAAGGTTCCAGCAGCTTATGTAGCTTTTATATAAGGGATGACGGCTATAAGACTTAAAATAACGGCTGTAGAGTGGTTCCAGCAGCCTGTATAGTTGTTATGTAAATGATGACGGCTATAAGATTAAAAATGACGGCTGTAGAATGGTTCCAGTAGCCTGTATAGCTTTTATATATAAGATGGCGCCTACAAGACTCAAAATGGCGTCTGTAGAATGGTTATAGCACCTTATATAGCTTTTATATAAGGGATGACGGCTATAAGACTTAAAATTACGGCTGTAGAGTGGTTCTAGCAGCCTGTATAGCTGTTATGTAAATTATGGCGGATATAATATTAAAAATGGCGGCTGTAGAAAGGTTCCTGCAGCTTATATAGATTGATATAAAGGATGTCGGCTCTAAGACTCAAAATGGCGGATATTGAATGGTTCCAACAGCTTGTTCAACTGTTATACAAAAGATAGCGGCTATAGGACTTAAAAATGGCGGCTGTAGATTGGTTCCAGCAGCTTGTATAGCTGTTATATAAAAGATGGCGGCTAAAAGACTAGAAATGGCTGCTATAGAATGGTACCACCAGCTTCCTTGGCTGTTATATAAATAATAGCGGCTAAAAGACTCAAAATGGCGGCTGTAGAATGGTTCCACCAGCTTGTATAGCTGTTATATAAAAGATGGAGGCTAAAAGACTATAAATGGCGTCTATAGAGTGGTTACAGCAGCTTGCATAGCTGTTCTATATAAGATGGCGGCTGTACGATTCGAAATGGCGGCTATAGAATGGTTACAGCAGATTGTATAGCTGTTATATAAAATATGGCAGTTAGAAGACTCCAAATGGTGGCTAGACGACTCCAAATGGCGGCTATAAAATGATACCACCAGATTCAATGGCTGTTATATAAATAATAGCGGCTAAAAGATTCAAAATGGCAGCTTTAGAATGGTTCCGGCAGTTTGTGTTGCTGTTTTATAAAGCATGGCGGCTATACGACTCGAAATGGAGACTGCAGAATGGTACCACCAGTTTGAATGGCCGTTATATAAATAATTGCGGCTAAAAGATTCAAAATGGCGGCTTTAGAATGGTTCGTGACGTGCGTTATACGGCAGTTATCTGCTTGGGCTCGCGAGTAAAAAAAAAAAAGTGAAAGACGTATTAGGCGCTGCTGGCAGCGTTGCTTGCTGTGTACTACGTCATCATTTGAATCGATTTGTATTGACTGTAACTTGTGTTCTATTTATCCGATCAGATTCACATTTTGGGATCTGTCAATTTATATTAAATACTATCACATTGGTAAATTTCATGGGGATACTCCAATTTTTGCAAAAATGTTTGTTCTAGAGCTCTCACCCGGGTAATTAAAAGTCCACAAAACAAAATTTCATCCCAATAGCTCTTAGAATGGCTGAGTAAAACGCGTACGCACAGACAGACGGACATGGCTATATCGACTCAGCTTCTCATGCTGATCAAGAATATACATACTTTATGAGGTCGGAAACGTCTCCTTCTGAGCGTTACAAACATCTGACCAATTTTATAATACCCTCTGCAAGGGTATAATAATACAATTCCAAAGAAATACATCAACAAAACTCAAGAAATAAATTTATGGCCCCCGGCAGCACCTCACATTGGAGGTAAAGTGAAAATTGGGGAAGAAAAAGTATATATCCCAGAGCCAGTACAAAATGAGAATATTCAGACGACAACGGTTACTGAACCATCGGGTCAATTAGATAATAATTATCCAAAAAATAATATCAAAATAGATTCCGGTAACAAATTGTCCGAAACTGTAGTACCAAAAGGCAGATATGGCAAAATAATTATAAAAGGCCAAAATTAAATGGTAACCGGAATAAACAATCAAATTTTAGCATTCAGCGATATTTAAAAATAGTGGAGCAAAGATCACATTGGAACAAGTCAGCACAGTAATGCACTTCAGGAGTGGGTAGATATTCCAAAATAGAAATGATTAGGTAATATTGCAACTATAGTATAAAAACCACTAGAAGTCAACTCAGTAATATATATGGGAGAATTGGTAAGAATAGGAAGTCGGTAAAGGAACAAAAGATTAACTAGGTTGAACGTGGGTCATATAACTGATCATGATTCCTTAACAATAGTTATCTTACAAATGATAATATCAATAATAATTTGTATAAGACAACTAACTATAAAAATAAAGTCCAAAACGCCGCATTTGGTGGCCCTTTGCAGAATGTTTAAGAATAAACATAGTGTTCATCTGAGCTGGCTTCACCAAATCAGATGCACTAAAGAAAATACAATACAACTGTACCTTTGTACCAAACAACTAACCTAGCATATGTCTAGAATTAGAATCAGCCACACACGATGTGGGAAAAACCCTTGTAATTCTAAACTAACCCAAAAGATCACCACGGCAGGATGTCAAGTGGCCGACACCGTGCCCAAAATAATAATAAATTTTCAACCCCCAAATACGTGGGTGTGATCTTCTAAGAACATTAGGAGGTCTAGAGCCTAAGATAATCCTACATAAACTCCGTACTTTTGTAAATAATATTAGTTCATATTTTGAATTCAACGAATGAAGATTGGGTTATTTTCTTTTCTCTTCGGAAATCCCTATTCAGCTGCTATATACAGGATGGCAGCTAAAACCTCTAAATGGCGGCTCTAGAATTGTTCCAGCAGCTTGAATCGCTGTTATATAAAAGACTGCGGCTATAAAATTCAAAACAGCGCATGTAGAATGGTTCCTGCAGCTTCTATAGCTGTTATATAAAGGCTGGCGTATGTAGAACGGTTCCAGCAGCTTGTATAATTGATATATAAAAGATGGCGGCTATAAGAATCAAAATGGCGGCTGCAGAAAAAATCCAGCAGGTTTTAGAGCATTTCTATAAAAGATTGCACCTGTAAGACTCAAAATAGCGGCTGTAAAATGGTTCCTGCAGCTTCTATAGCTGTTATATAAAGGCTGGCGTATGTAGAACGGTTCCAGCAGCTTGTATAATTGATATATAAAAGATGGCGGTTATAAGACTCAGAATGGGGGCTGTAGAATGTTTCCAGCAGCTTGAATGGCTGGTATATATGGGATGGCGGCTAAAAAACTCAAAATGGCGGCTTTAGAATGGTTCCAGCTGCTTGTACAGCTGTTATATAAAGAATAGCGGATATAAGACTCAAAATGGCGTCTGTAAAATGTTTCCAGCAGCTTGTCTAGCTGTTATATAAAGGATGGCGGCTGTAAGACTTAAAATCGCTGCTGAAGATAGGTTCCAGCAGATTGTATAACTCTTATATAAAAAATTACAGCTATAAGACTCAAAATGGCGGCTGCAGAATAGTTCCAGCAGCTTTAATAGCATTTCTATAAAAGATTGCGCCTGTTGGGCTCAAAATGGCGCCTGCAGAATGGTTCCAGCAGCTTGTCTAGCTGTTATATACCGGATGGCGGCTGTACAATGGTTTTAGCAGCTTGCATAATTGTCATATAAAAGATGCTTGTATAGCTGCTGTTTAAGAATAAACATAGTGTTCATCTGAGCTGGCTTCACCAAATCAGATGCATTAAAGAAATTACAATACAACTGTACCTTTGTACCAAACAACTAACCTAGCATATGTCTAGAATTAGAATCAGCCACACACGATGTGGGAAAAACACTTGTAATTCTAAACTAACCCAAAAGATCACCACGGCAGGATGTCAAGTGGCCGACACCGTGCCCAAAATAATAATAAATTTTCAACCCCCCAAATACGTGGGTGTGAGCCTAGAATAAGATCTTCTAAGAACATTAGGAGGTCCTAGAGCCTAAGATAATCCTATATAAACTCCGTACTTTTCTAAATAAAATCAGTTCATATTTTGAATTCAACGAATGTAGACTGGGTAATTTCCCTTCTCTCTGGGAATCCCTATTCATTTTGGTCCTTCGAGCCGGTCCACCACCAGTGGTAAGAGACTCAGGGATTGAATCAGCTTCTTGATGTCTGAATTCTTATGCAAGTGTAAATGCTTAGATCAGCTAAAGGTAGCAAAAATAAATTAACTCTTGTTTTCCCCCACCAGTGGTAAGAGATAGAGTATGATATAAAAAGCAAAATACTGCTTAATAAATAAAAAGTGCGTGCGACCGAGTTAAATAAAAGCAGTTTGGCTAGTCGAGCAACTGCAATAATTTCGGCGGCGATAAATAAAATAAAAACAGAATTGGTGTGTGGCGTTTTCGAAGCCCAGATATCGAAATCAAACAAAATAGAATTACAGAATTGGTGTGTAGCGTATACGAAGCCCTAATATCGAAAGTAAAAAAAAAAATTTTTTAATTACATAGTGTAAATACAGTGTAAATATATATATATATAGTCATATATCCCTAATAACTTATAAATTAACTTAACTTTAAAGTAAACATCCGTTTTATTCACAAACAATTGGACACTTGCAATAACAATTGTCCCCCTCAAAAACTTCCAGCGTGAGAACGCAATATTATAAACAAATCTGTCCCCAACAAATTCCCCCCAACAAATATGCAAAATCAATAAGCCAATCAAATATCAGATCAAGACATCATCCGATAAAAAGCTCCCACTAGTAGCATAAAAAGCTTTCAACATATGTAATTGTAAACATAAAAAGCTTTCTAACCGAACTGTAAACTTAATTGTATGAATACTGATAAGTTAGTTCTTAAGATACATCCTTTCAATAAAGATCGTTTCTTTTGAGTTCAATAGATCCAAGTTTTCTTTTTTTTTTAACCTATAAAGGAAGCGGATTTATAATTGGCGCAGTCGGTAGGATCGGTTAAAGTGAACTAATTATTCTATCCGTGTGTTACATGGA
The DNA here is from genome assembly GCA_018150345.1 of Drosophila equinoxialis. Taxonomy (NCBI): domain Eukaryota; kingdom Metazoa; phylum Arthropoda; class Insecta; order Diptera; family Drosophilidae; genus Drosophila; species Drosophila equinoxialis. The sequence continues at coordinate 31,156 of JAECWI010000328.1, read as the reverse complement.
ATTATTATCCGTGTATTACATAGAATTAGTGAATAATCACTATAAAACTCCGATCCGCAAAAGAATTTACGGGCATCGCTCAAAAGCCAACAAAATTCCAATTGTGGAACGAAAAAACGCCAACTGTGTGCGTTAATATCAACTGTGTGTGTTACAACCTAAAACTCCAATTGTGGAACAAAACGCCAACTGTGTGCGAATAAAATAAAACACCACTAAAGATAAAATGGCAGAACTCAGCGAAGCCCACCTTAATCAAGCACTGTCTTCATTAAGACAGGTGGCAAACTATGATGGAGCACCAGAGAATCTGACATCCTTCATAAGGAGGATAGATTTCATCATGCACCTATATCCAACCCATGACATGAGGCAACACAACATATTGTTAAGCGCAATCGAGATGCAGATCACTGGAGAAGCTCAACGACTTTCGCAAATTGGACAAGCCAACACCTGGCCGGAACTAAGAACGTTTCTGACGCAGACCCCATGTGAGGAACTTCTTCGACGCCTCTACAACACCCAATATACAGGAAACCTTCGTAAGTTTGTAACTGAACTAGAAGATAAGTCTTATATTATTACAAACAAGCTTAGTCTTGAAAACGATGCAAATAACACCATTCTATATACAAATGCCTTAAATAATACTATAAAAGATGTAATAAACAAAAAATTACCCGATAGATTATTTATGACGTTAGCCAGACACGATATAACCACAGTTAGCAAGCTAAAACAAGTAGCTCAAAGGGAAGGGTTATACGAGGACAGCATTACAGAAATCAGAAAATCAAACCAAAGCCAAAATCAAAAAAGTGGAAAATCTTTTGTACCCAATAGTACAACCCCGTCTCATACAAAACAATCAGACACAACACAAAACCAAAAACATTTTCAAGAATTTCAACAAAAATTAAATATTGATAGGGCTCAAAATCCAATGAACTATCAGCAGCAAAATAATTATCAAAAAAATAAGGTACCAAACCAGCCTACAAAAAGGCCAAGAGAAAGTAATAGTGGAATCAGTAAAATGGATACATCCGAAAATTTTCATCAGAATGCCTCGGATCAGTCAGAAGAAGAGATAGAGACAAGTCCTTCATCAGAATCACAATGAACAATAAACATTTGAGATGTGTAGTCGACTCAGGCTCTTCAATAAATATAATGTCCGAAAACTTTTTTAATTTCAAAACCTATTCAGGAGATACCAAAATTCATACGATTGAAGGAGCAGTAGAACCAAAAGAAATAATTTTCCTTGCACCCAGCAAACTTTGTCCGACAGAACAAAAAATTCTATATACATAAATTTTCAAATAACAACGACATGTTAATAGGCAGAACTTACCTAAAGGCATGCAAAGCCCAAATAAATTATGAAGAAGAATATGTAAAGCTAGGAAACTATACATTTTAATTCAGAGAAATGGAAGAAATAGAAGAAGAAGATAACATAGAATGTTTAAACCCACCTACAAAAAGGGACCCAGACACAAATTTTGGTATCGAAAATGAAATAATCGAAAATAATCAGTTTAGACTCGACCATTTAAATATCGAGGAAACACAAAAACTAAAAAAGGCCTTGTACGAATTCAGTGATATTCAGTACCGAGAAGGTGAAAATTTGACTTTCACGAGTACAATAAAACACTCTATTCATACAAAACATGAGGACCCAATCTATAAACGTCCTTACAAATATCCCCAAACGTTTGACATAGAAGTCAATAAACAAATAAATGAAATGATCGAACAGGGTATCATTCGAAAATCGAATTCACCATACTGTTCACCCATTTGGATCGTCCCAACAAAAGGAGACGCTTCCAACAAACGAAAATTCTGATTAGTCATTGACAACCGAAATTTGAATGAGGTCACAAAAGATGACAAATTCCCAATTCCAGTCATGGATGAAATTCTTGACAAACTGGGAAGATGCCAATACTTTACCACCATTGATTTAGCTAAGGGATTTCATCAAATTCAAATGGATCCTGAATCTATTTCAAAAACAGCTTTCTCAACTAAACATGGCCATTATTAATACACACGTATGCCATTTGGTCTTAAAAATCCCCCGGCAACATTCCAAAGATGCATGAATAATCTTTTGGAAGACCTTATTTATAAGGATTGCCTTGTTTATCTGGATGACATTATAGTGTACTCCACTTCATTAGAGGAACACACATTATCACTCAGAAAGGTATTTAAGAAACTAAGAGAAGCTAATCTTGAACTCCAACTAGACAAATGCGAATTTATGAAAAAGGAAACAGAATTGCTTGGTCACATAATAACAACAGAAGATATAAAAAAAGTCAAAGCAATTCAAAATTTTCCGATCCCTAAAACCCCAAAAGAAATAAAATCATTCTTAGGATTATGGGGATTCTTTCGAAAATTTATACCAAACTTTGCACACATTGCAAAACCTTTAACTCTTGGATTAAAGAAAGGAAAAATGAAAAATTAAAATATCTTCTTATGAATGACCCTATACTTGCATACCCCGATTTTAAAAAACCATTTTTCCTAACCACAGATGCTAGCAATATAGCTTTAGACGCGTTCATTTCACAGGACCATAGACCTATTTCTTACGCAAGCAGAACGTTGAACGATCATGAGATAAATTATTCAGCTGAAAAAGAATTACTATCAATAGTTTGGGCAAAAAAGTATTTCAGACCAAACCTTTTTGGTAGAAAGTTCGAAATTCTAAGCGACCATAAGCCTTTAGTATGGCTCAGCAATATAAAAGAACCAAATATGAAACTTCAACGATGGAGAATAAAACTAAATGAGTTTGATTATAAAATTAAATATTTACCCGGCAAAGAAAACCACGTACCATATGCTCTTTCCAGAATTAAAACAGAGGAAAACTTTTTAGGATTAACAGACAGCACCGCAGCTACAATGCATAGTGCTCATGAGGATAATGGAAATTACATTCCAATTGTAGAAAAACCCATTAATTATTTTAACAGGCAAATAGAATTCATTAGAGGTTCAGAAGACAAAACAGAAACATCAACCTATTTTTATAAATCAAACATAAAAATAACATACAAAGAAATGACCAATGCTTACCCAAGGGATATAATTTAAAGATATCTTTGCGGTAAGAAAACTGTACTATATTTTCATAACGAACAAGATTATCCCATATTTCAACAAGCCTTTATTGAAATAATACGATCGAACGTAAAAACAAAAACATCAAAATCAAGCATTAAGTTAGTGAACATTCGAACGTTTGCACAATTCAAAGAAATAATTCTAAAACAACATAAAGAATTATTACATACAGGAATCGAAAAAACGATTAACTTGTTTACAGAAAAATATTATTTCCCCGATTTTCAAAACCTGATTCAATACATTATTAACGAATGCTCTGTATGCAATATCGCAAAGACAGAAAACAGAAATACAAAACAAACTTTTGAAATAACACCAGAAACTTTTAATGTCAGAGAAAAATACGTCATGGATTTTTACATGATCGACAATTTACAATTCCTTTCATGCATTGACATTTACTCCAAATTTGCAACACTTGTAGAAGTAAAATCTAGAGATTGGTTAGAAGCCAAGAGAGCAATTATGAAAGTATTCACTGAAATGGGCAAACCAATTGAAATAAAATCAGACAAAGATTCAGCATTTCTGTGTATAGCACTAAAAAATTGGCTACAAGAAGAAAACGTAAAGTTAGAAATTACAACAAGTAAAAATGGCATTTTAGACGTAGAAAGGTTCCATAAAACAGTTAACGAAAAACTCAGAATTATAAATAGCGAAAATGACATCGAAGATAAATTACTTAAATTTGAAAAAATTCTCTACATTTACAACCATAAGACGAGACATAAAACAACTAACCGAACACCAGCGGACATTTTTATCTATGCAGGATCACCCGACTATAATACCCAAGAAAATAAAATACATAAAATAAACAATTTAAATAAAGACAGACACGACTTCGAGATCGATACTAGATTTAAACAAGCACCATTAGTAACGTCTAAAACAACAAATCCATTCAAAAAGACAGGAGAAATAAATCAGTTAGATGAAAAACACTTTGAAGAAAGAAACAGAGGACAAAAGGTCACACACTACAAATCAAAATTCAAAAAGAAAAAAGATAGTTAATAAAAGCAAATACGACAATTGATACATTACAGGTCAACAACTCAAGATGACTTTTTTGTGCATCGTGCTATTCTTAACTTTAAAATCAACATGCAGTCAATCCATTGACATAAACCCAGTAAAAGCACCGAACGGTTACTTAATATTTAAGACAGGAACCATGGACTTACCGACAAACTTTGAATATCATTATTTAAAAGTGAATTTAACACTAATAGACATTACATATAACAATCTAATGCAACAAGCACAGGAATTTAAAGACATAATCCATATTCAATACTTAACAGAAAAATTAAGTAGGAATATTATTGGAATACAAATAGTAAAACGTAATAAACGAGGACTCATTAACGGAATTGGTTCAATATACAAATATCTTTTTGGTACTCTTGATCAAGACGATAAAGACGAATTTGAAGAAAAAATAAATAATCTTGAAAGTAATAGCGTACAAGCAAATGAACTAAAATACTTAATAGACACTATAAATAAAGGTTTAGAAGTAATAAACAACCTCAAGGAAGAGGAATCAGTAAAGTAGAAGTTCTAATCTTTAATTTTGAGCATTTCATACATTGAAGACATAGAAATGGGCATGCAGCTCACTAGACTAGGAAGTTTCAAACCAAAACTTTTAAAACATAATCGCTTAAGTCATGTTAATTCGGAAAAACTATTGAATACAAAGACATCCACCTGGCTTAACCCAAATTCAAACGAAATATTTATCATTTCAAACATTCCTCAAGATATAATAAAAACCCCTATCTTTGAGATACTTCCTTATCCAGATGAAAATAAAAATATTTTGACAGAAAATTCATACGATAAATACTATTTTAACAACAACACTTTGTTTAATAAAAATACAAAACAAATAGAAACAAATGAATGTATAATAGGCATTTTAAATCAAATCCCAACCACTTGCAAATACACTAAAACATATAAAAATTATCAAACTAATTACATTGAACCAAACATAATTGTAACATGGAATTCACCAAGAACAAAACTTAACCAAAATTGTGTAAACAACGACTTAATAATAGAAGGCAATAACATAATAAAAAATATTAATAAGATCAATTATTTATGGGAGAAAGTACAGGCGTGCCAGGATTTGACAAAAGATGCTAAATTTTAAAAAACTATGGATGATTTAGAATTCGATGTCCGGTATTCAGTATCAGCATTAGAAATGAAAATAAACAATAAGGAAAGTAAGATTGAAAATGTAACCGTGAATGGCGAATTACCGGTGTTGCCGAAAATACAGGTACCCACATTTTCTGGGGAACCTAGAGAATGGGACCTGTTTGTGGAATTATTTGCGGAATTAATTGAAAAAAGAGAAGATTTGAGTCTGACACTTAATTCAATTATTTAAAATCCGCGTTAAAGGGTGAAGCAAGGAGCATGACAGCCCATCTATTGTCAGGTTCAGCTGACAATTATAGTGCCGCTTGGGAATTGTTAACCAAGCGATATGAAAATAATCGGAGGGTATTTTCCAAACTAATGAAATGGTCTGTTCATTGTGCAGTAAGGAACACCATACCTTATTCCATTTTGAAGAAACACAGGAGAGAGTTAGTACTTGTGTAACAGCACAACCAACACTGTTGGCCACGGCTGCAATACAAGTAAAAAATGTAAATGGAGGATATAAGACTCTAAGAGCCCTTATTGATTATGGTTCACAGAGTACCATTTTGTCCGAAGATGCGGCTCAAATATTAAAATTACCTAAAATTAAACAATATACAGAAATAAGTGGCGTGTCCTCAATAAAATCCAAAAAATCAAAATGTAAAGACGCGAAATCCCTGGAAACGACATCTAAAGGTTGAGGCAATTGTGTTGCCAAAGTTAATGAAAGATCTTCCATTAAAAATAGCAAACGTGGATATGTCAAAATGGCAAACTTACGTGCTAGCTGATCCTACCTTTAATAAACCTGGTAGGATTGTTAAAATAATGGGAGTAAACGAATATCCCCAAATCTTAAAAGGGGAATTTACAAAGATTGATGGCCTGCTAGGCCAAAATACTCAATTTGGTTGGATCGTTTTGGGATGCACCAAATCAAATCAGAATAAATCTGTAGTGGCAACAACAATAGATGTCACAGGGTTTGAACAACGTTGGGAGAAAAAGAAAGGTAAATTTCAAAATAAAAATAATACAATTCCAAAGAAATACATCAACAAAACTCAAGAAATAAATTTATGGCCCCCGGCAGCACCTCACATTGGAGGTAAAGTGAAAATTGGGGAAGAAAAAGTATATATCCCAGAGCCAGAACAAAATGAGAATATTCAGACGACAACGGTTACTGAACAATTGGGTCAACTAGATAATAATTATCCAAAAAATAATATCAAAATAGATTCCGGTAACAAATTGTCCGAAACTGTAGTACCAAAAAGGCAGATATGGCAAAATAATTATAAAAGGCCAAAATTTAATGGTACCCGGAATAACCAATCAAATTTTAGCATTCAGCGATATTTAAAAATAGTGGAGCAAAGATCACATTGGAACAAGTCAAAAAGTAAAGGTAGTTATTTATTATAAAAAAAGCTAGAAGTCAGCACAGTAATGCACTTCAGGAGTGGGTAGATATTCCGAAATAGAAATAACACCACTATAAGTCAACTCAGTAATACATATGGGTGAATTGGTAAGAATAGGAAGTCAGTTACAATCGGTAAAGGAACATAAGATTAACTAGGATGAACGTCGGACATGTAACTGATCAAGATTCCTTAACAATAGTTATCTTACAAATGATAATATCAATATAAATTTGTAAGAGACAAGACCTTGTTGCAAATAAAACACCTCCACCGGGTCGGGGATGTTGTGCATAAAGCTAAGCTACCTTCATGAATTAATTATTTTTCTATATTAGCTTAAGCTTTTTCGTCGACTGCTGACTTAGTTGACGTAAATAAATAAATAAATAAAAAAAAAAAACAACTAACTATAAAAATAAAGTCCAAAACGCTGCATTTGGTGGCCCTTTGCAGAATGTTTAAGAATAAACATAGTGTTCATCTGAGCTGGCTTCACCAAATCAGATGCACTAAAGAAAATACAATACAACTGTACCTTTGAACCAAACAACTAACCTAGCATATGTCTAGAATTAGAATCAGCCACACACGATGTGGGAAAAACACTTGTAATTCTAAACTAACCCAAAAGATCACCACGGCAGGATATCAAGTGGACGACACTGTGCCCAAAATAAAATAAAATTAGTTCATATTTTGAATTCAACGAATGAAGATTGGGTTATTTTCTTTTCCTCTTCGGAAATCCCTATTCAGATGCTATATACAGGATGGCGGATAAAAACCTCTAAATGGCGGCTTTAGAATCGTTCCAGTAGCTTGAATAGCTGTTATACAAAAGATGGCGGATATAAGACTCATAATGGCGGCTTTAGAATGGTTCCAGCAGCTAGAATCGCTGTTATATAAAAGACGGCGGCTATAAAATTCAAAACAGCGGATGCAGAATGGTTCCTGCAGCTTCTATAGCTATGTATTGCTGTTATATAAAGGATGGCGGCTATCAGACTCAAAATAGCGGCTGTAGAAAGGTTCCAGCAGCTTATATATCTTTTATATTAAGAATGGCGGCAAAAAGACTCCAAATGGCGCCTATAGAATGGTAACACCAGCTTCAATGGCTGTTATATAAATAATTGCGGCTAAAAGATTCAAAATGGCGGCTTGAGAATGGTTCCGGCAGCTTCTTTAGCTGTTTTATAAAGCATGGCGGCTATACGACTCAAAATGGCGGCTGCAGAATGGTACCACCAGCTTGAATGGCTGTTATGAAAACAATAGCGGATATAAGACTCAAAATGGCGGCTGTAGAATGGTTCCAGCAGCTTGTATAATTGTTATATACAAGATGGCGGCTAAAAGACTCAAAATGGCGGCTGTAGAATAGTTCCAGCAGCTTTTATAGCATTTTTATAAAAAGATGGCGGCTATAAGACTCAAAATGGCGGCTGTGGAATGGTTCCAGCAGCTTGTGTAACTGTTATATAAAAAATGGCGACTATTAAATTTGAACAAAAATGGCGGCTGTAGAATGGTTAAAGCGCTTGAATAGCCGTTATACAAAAGATGGCGGCTTTAAGACTCAATGGAGGCTGCAGAATGTTTCCAGCAGTTTAATGTCTGGTATAAAGAGGATGGAGGCAAAAAACTCAAAATGGCGGCTTTAGAGTGGTTCAAGCTTCTATAGCTGTTATATAAAGAATAGCGGATATAAGACTCAAAATGGCGGCTATGAAATAGTTCCTGCTGTTTGTATAACTGTATATTAATAGGCGGCTACAAAATAAGATGGCGGCTATAAGGCTCAAAATGGCGGCTGTAGAATGGTTCCAGCAGCTTGAATCGCTGTTATATAAAGGACGGCGGCTACAAGACAAAAAATAGTGGATGTAGAACGGTTTTAGCAGCTTGTACGGCTGGTATATAAACGGTGGCGGCTATAAGACCCAAAATGGCGGCTGTAGAACGTTTCCAGCAGCCTGAATGGCTGGTATGTAAAGGATGGCGGCTATCCGACTCAAAATGGTGGCTCCATAACGTTACCACCAGCTTGAATGGCTGTTATATAAATAATAGCGGCTAAAAGACTCAAAATGGCGGCTGTAGAATGGTTCCACCAGCTTGTATAGCTGTTATATAAAAGATGGCGGCTAAAAGACTCTAAATGGCGCTATAGAATGGTTACAGCAGCTTGTATAGCTGTTATATAAAAGATGGCGGCTAAAGATCAAAATGGCGGCTGTGAATGGTTCCAGCAGCTTGTATAGCTGTTTTATAAAGCATGGCGGCTATACGACTCAAAATGGCGGCTGCAGAATGGTACCACCAGCTTGAATGGCTGTTATGAAAAACAATAGCGGCTATAAGACTCAAAATGGCGGCTGTAGAATGGTTCCAGCAGCTTGTATAATTGTTATATAAAAGATGGCGGCTAAAAGACTCAAAATGGCGGCTAATAGAATGGTTCCAGCAGCTTGTATAGCTGTTATATAAAAGATGGCGGCTATAAGACTCAAAAATGGCGGCTGTAGAATGGTTCCAGCAGCTTGTATAGCTGTTATATAAAAGGATGGCGGCTATAAGACTCAAAATGGCGGCTGTAGAATGGTACCACCGGCTTGAATGGCTGTTATGAAAACAAAAGCGGATATAAGACTCAAAATGGCGGCTGTAGAATGGTTCCAGCAGCTTGTATAGCTTGTTATATAAAAGATGGCGGCTATAAGACTCAAAATGGCGGCTGTAGAATCGTTCCAGCAGCTTGTATAGCTGTTATATAAAAAATGGCGGCAATAAGACTAGAAATGGCTGCTATAGAATGGTACCACCAGCTTCAATGGCTGTTATGAATAAATAATAGCGGCTAAAAGACTCAAAAATGGCGGCTGTAGAATGGTTCCAGCAGCTTGTATAGCTGTTATATAAAAGATGGCGGCTATAAGACTCAAAAAAGACAAAATGGCGGCTATAGAATGATTTCAGCAGCTTGTATAGCTGTTATATAAAAGATGGCGGCTATAAGACTCAAAATGGCGGCTTTAGAATGGTTACAGCAGCTTGTATAGCTGTTATATAAAAGATGGCGGCTAAAAGACTCAAAATGGCGGCTGTAGAATGGTTCCAGCAGCTTGTATAGCTGTTATATAAAAGATGGCGGCTATAAGACTCAAAATGGCGGCTGTAGAATGGTTCCACCAGCTTGTATGGCTGTTATATAAATAGATGGCGGCTAAAAGACTCAAAATGGCGGCTGTAGAATGGTTCCAGCAGCTTGTATAGCTGTTATATAAAAGATGGCGGCTAAAAGACTCAAAATGGCGGCTATAGAATGGTTACAGCAGCTTGTATAGCTGTTATATAAAAGATGGCGGCAATAAGACTCCAAAATGGCGGCTATAGAATGGTACCACCAGCTTCAATGGCTGTTATATAAATAATGGCGGCTAAAAGACTCAAAATGGCGGCTTTAGAATGGTTCCGGCAGCTTGTATAGCTGTTTTATAAAGCATGGCGGCTATACGACTCAAAATGGCGGCTGCAGAATGGTACCACCAGCTTGAATGGCTGTTATGAAAACAATAGCGGCTATAAGACTCAAAATGGCGGCTGTAGAATGGTTCCACCAGCTTGTATAGCTGTTATATAAAAGATGGCGGCTATAAGACTAAAAATGGCGGCTGTAGAATCGTTCCAGCAGCTTGTATAGCTGTTATATAAAAGATGGCGGCAATAAGACTCCAAATGGCGGCTATAGAATGGTACCACCAGCTTCAATGGCTGTTATATAAATAATAGCGGCTAAAAGATTCAAAATGGCGGCTTTAGAATGGTTCCGGCAGCTTGTATAGCTGTTTTATAAAGCATGGCGGCTATACGACTCAAAATGGCGGCTGCAGAATGGTACCACCCGCTTGAATGGCTGTGATATGAAAACAATGGCGGCTATAAGACTCAAAATGGCGGCTGTAGAATGGTTCCACAGCAGCTTGTATAGCTGCTTTATAAGAGATGGCGGCTAAAAGACTCAAAATGGCGGCTGTAGAATCGTTCCACTTTATACCTGTTATATAAAAGGATGGCGGCTATAAGACTCAAAATGGCGGCTGTAGAATGGTTCCAGCAGCTTGTATAGCTGTTATATAAAAGATGGCGGCAATAAGACTCCAAATGGCGGCTATAGAATGGTACCACCAGCTTCAATGGCTGTTATATAAATAATAGCGGCTAAAAGATTCAAAATGGCGGCTTTAGAATGGTTCCGGCAGCTTGTATAGCTGTTTTATAAAGCATGGCGGCTATACGACTCAAAATGCGGCTGCAGAATGGTACCACCAGCTTGAATGGCTGTGATATAAAACATGGCGGCTATCAGACCCTAAATGGCGTCTATAGAATAGTTACAGCAGCTTGTATAGCTGCTATATAAGGATGGCGGCTACAAAATTCAAAATAGAATGGTTCCACCAGCTTGTAGACTATAAATGGCGTCTATAGAATGGTTACAGCAGCTTGTATAGCTGTTATATAAAAGATGGCGGCTAGACGACTCCAAATGGCGGCTATAGAACCGTTTTAGACGCTTGTATATATAGCTGTTATATAAAAGATGGCGGCCATAAGGCTCCAAATGCCGGCTATAAAATGGTACTTTAGGATGGATGGTTAAACACTTCTGTTCACTTCGATTGTCACTCACAGAATGTCTCTTTATTTTATTTATCTCGTGGATCAAGATTATCTCTCTCTTTGTGAGAGAGAGCTTATTGTATTGCACAATGGGTGTTACTCAAGTTTATCATTAGGGATACTTATACTTAGCTTAAATATTACTACAATTCGGCCGTCCTGACCCTGAGTATCCCCTGATACTCGCTGCTTTACTTCTGGTTATAATATTACTTGGTACATAGTTATTCTTATTCTTTTTCTTTTTGTCTACTTTTGTACTTTCACTTAGTTCTACTTGTCTGTTTACTTCACAATTTTCATTTAATTTTATGTTTTCATTTAATTCTATGTTTTCATTTAATTCTATGTTTTCATTTAATTCTATGTTTTCATTTAGTTCTATATTTTCATTATGTCTTTCTGTAAGCCACGGTTTCCTATTCTGTATTGCCCATATACCCGAATAAGGAATTTGAGTTTGCTGAAAATTCTCTACATCTTCTATAAAATATCGATCATTTTCAAGAACTTTTGAAACTACATATGGACCTTTAAATTTTGGGATTAATTTACTCGATACACCTTGTTGTGAGTTAAAGTTTCTGACTACTACGTAATCTCCCACCTGGAAAAGCGTTGGTTTCTGTCGTTTGGAGTCTACATATTGCTTATTATACTGTTGTGCTTTTTGTTGCCTGATAGCTGCGACTTCCCTTATTTCTGTTAAGTTCCGATTTTCTTTTACTTGACTCTCTTCTATTACATTTTCCTTTAAACTGTCTATTACGCTACCTCTTTGTCTTATGCCAAATAGCATTACACTTGGATATTCATTGGTGCATCTTTTTCTTGTGTTATTCATTGCGAACTCTACCTTATCTAATACTTTATGCCATAGCTTATTATTTTCATTGTCAATTAACTTCGCAATCATGGGTCCTAGGTTTCTATTGACTCTCTCAACTTGTCCATTAGCCTGTGGTGATGCTGTCGCTACTTTTATATGGTTAACATTACATTCCTTAGTAAAATCATCGAACTCTTTTGAAGTGAAGCAACTGCCTCTATCTGATATTATATTCTTGTGTCTACTATATACTTTGAAGTATTCTTTTAGTGCTAAGATTGCTTCTACTGATTTCGTCGTCTTTGTAGCAAATAACCGCACAAATTTAGTGCATGCATCTATTACGACTAATATATGTTTCATTTTGCTATCTTTACTATGTATTGGTCCATAGTGATCTATTTGCAAATACTCAAATGGGTTATCACCTTTAGGTATGGAGTGAATAAATCCTTCTGTTTTTCCTGATTTATTTGAAAACGCTATGCATTTGAGACAATTTTTTATATGCTTATCAATTTTCTTTCTCATGGTAGGAAACCAATCATTTTTACCTATCAAGTCAACTACTTTGTCTACTCCTACATGCCCCATTTCATCATGATACTTAAATATTACATTTTTTTCCATTGCTCCTGGTACTAAAAACATAATTCTACCCTCTTTTTTCTTATATATTACACCATTTCGCATTTCATAAAATTCATTTTCTTGTTCCATTAACATTTCCTTTATCTTTTTAATGTTTTCGTCTTTTCCCTGATATATAATTAAATTTTCTTCAAATGTATTCGCTTCTATCGTAAGGATGTTGTTGTTACGACTCAAGGCATCAACGTGCTGCATTCTTTTTCCAGCCCTATGTTCTAGACTATAATTGTAGTTCTGCAATTCTAATGCCCACCTTGCGATACGTGGATTTAATTCTCTCTTGTTCAATGTTAGTGTAAGTGAATTGCAGTCCGTTACTATTTTAAATTGTATTCCTTGTAAATAGACTCTAAAGCGTTTTAATGCATATATGATTGCTAATGTTTCCAATTCAAAGCTATGATATCTGGACTCTACCTCACTAGTTCGTCTTGAAAAATAAAACACTGGGTGAAATTTTGTATCACTTTTCCTTTGTAATAATATTGCTCCAAAGCCTAAAGAACTTGCATCACAATGTAATTCTGTTTCGTCTCTTGGATCATAAATTGCTAAAATGGGTGCTTCTATTAACTTGGTTTTGAGTGTTAAATGCATCGAGTTCCTCTTTTCCAAACTTAAATTCTTTGTCCTTTTTTAACAGATTGCCTTTATTGAAAAATCTTTGACAAATCTAAAATATGAACAAAGTCCTAAGAAACTCTGAACTTCATGAACTTTTGTTGGAATCGGATAACATTTTATTGCTTCAACACCTGCCTTACTGGCTTGTATGCCTTTTCCCGTGATAGTATATCCCAGATAATCTATTGACGACTTCAAAAATTCACATTTATCTACTCTCAGTTCCAATTTGTTATCTACTACTCGGTTGAAGAATTCTTTTAAAATTGAAAAATGCTCTTCCATGTCTTCAGTTGCGATCATTATGTCATCTAAATATATTACGACTTTTCCTGTTCGTATCACGTCAGAAAATATTTTGTTAATATATCTTTGAAAAGTGCGAGATGCGTTTGTCAAGCCATACGGCATTCTAAGATATTCAAACTCCTAATGGCGTTGTAAATGACGTAAATTTGATTGATTCTTCATTCATTACTACATGGTTGAATGCATCTTTGAGATCCAATTTCAAAAAAATCTTCTCATTTACTAATCGTTCTAACAAATCATCTATTAATGGGATCGGCTAATTGTCTTTGCATGTTATTTTGTTTAATCGACGGTAGTCGACACACATCCTGATTTCTCCTGTCTTTTTAGGTACCAATACAATAGGCGAAACAAATTCTGACTCACTTGGTCTTATGTATCCTTTTGCTAAATTTTCTTCTAAAATCTTTTCCACTTGCGTTTTTTCTGCATATGATAATCTAACATGGTTTTTCTTTTTCAACTATGATTCTCATTTCACCCTTTTCCGTGGGTTCCAATGGTCTTTTGCGGTGCTACATAATGCTATTCAAAAAATTTTTCGAATCTCGACCTTACATATCCATTGATTTCACTACCTATTTTATAGGTTACTTTACTATCTTCTACTACATTGATGTTAAGCATTTGCTTATCGAACTCTTCTATTGCAACATTGTTATTATTCTGTACTAATTTCGCACCTTTTCCATTCCCTTCTTTTTCCGTATCTGTTCCATTTACATAATTATCAACATCTTTCTCAGTTTTTACATTTAAATAATTCTCTACCTTTTTCCCATCTTTTCTATACCGATAATTTTTCGAAACTTTTTCATTTTGATAATTCTCTAGATTTTTCGCAGCTTTTCCATTTAGATAGTTCTCTACATTTTTCTTATCTTTTTCATTCAGATAATTCTCTACATTTTCCGAAATTTTTGCATTTTGATTATTCTTTACATTTTTCGCATCTTTTTTGTTCAGATAATTCTCTACATTTTCCGAAATTTTTGCATTTTGATTATTCTTTACATTTGTATCCTTTTTTTCAGTTAAAATTTCTTCCTTTTCATCGATTTCGACAAGTTTTAAATTGCTTTGTTTAAGAAAATCTCTGCCTAGAACCATTGGGTGCCTTGTAGTTTCATCAGTTACAATCAAAGTTTCTAATACAATATTTTTACTTTTATTTTTTATAACAGAATTTATTTTTCCAATTGTATTCAATTTACTTCCATTAATTCCAAAGTAATTTAGGTTTATGTTTTCTCTTTGAATTTCTACATTTTGTGGTAACGTTGATTTTTTTACGAATGAGACTTCACTTCCTGAATTTATAAGGCACTCTATGGGAATAAAAATTTCTTTGTTACTTTTTGCTTTTGTGAATTTAACATTAAAATATCTTACAAATTCATTGCTCTTATTTCCTTTTTTATATTGGGTACATTCCTTTGCTTGATGTCCTTGTTCTCCACAAGCGTAGCATGCTCCATTAGCACGTGTTGGTTTAAGACAGTCCTTCGCCAGGTGCCCTTTGCTATGGCAATTGTAGCATTTAATAATCCTCTGTTCCGGGATCATTTTGTTGTTAGCTTTACTCTCTCTCTGCTTGATTTCCAATGTTGACATCGTTGAACGCCTCCAACATTTCATCAGGCAGTTTGAAGCGCTGAAGTTTCGCTTGGTTCTTCAATTGAATATCCGGAATTCCATCAATTAAATACTGGACCAACTCGTTGTCGCCCATGCTCAAATTGTTTGCCAATGCCGATTTGGTGTGGTAATACTCAGCAAACTTCTCAGATTTTTGCCACTTCCGTTGCTCAAATTTCCGACGATTTTCTAAAATGTTTTCTTTTACACCAAAAACCATTTTGAGTTGCATCAATATTTCGTCAATTGGACCCATTAAAAGAGAGCCACGTGACATAAGCAACTGACTAGCTTTTCCTTTAAGTCGTACGCATATGAGTGTGCGTAAGTTTTGATCGTCTATCTCAAAAGTGTTCTTGATGGTATTTAGAATTGTTAACCATTCGTCAAATTTAGTTTGCCCATCATTTTCAGGTAATATTTCTTTTAAGACGTTGAATTCAGCTTTCATTAGTGCAGTGTAGCCACTTTTGTTAGCTGCTTTCATGATGCCAACCGCTCCATCGTTGCCACTAGTTTCAGCGTTGGCACCAGTTTCAGCATTGCCACTAGTTTCAATGTTGCCATGAGGATCGTCACAAGTATTGTTCTCCAGCATATTTGTCATGACGTCATCGATTTCTATGTTGGCAAAGCTCGCTGCGATGTCCGTTAATGCGTTGTTGCTGTCTCCCTCTTCGTCGCTGTTTTCCAAGAATTGCCGAATCGTGCTTGCCGTTACACGATTGCCGCCGTATTCATTGGCGTCAGTTTCAGGTATTTCACCACTGACTGTACTTTCGTTGTTGTTTTCCATCGAAGACTTCTCGTAGTAAAACGCATGTGTGTATGCAGAGGATGGTAAGGCCTGAATAATAGCAGCAATTAAAGCTGTTTTATTTCCATGGCTTGTAATTCCAAGTTTTTCACACACTAATTTTAATTCTGGCAGATTTAGGTTGCCAATGTTAATTTTATCGTTCAGTTTATTTAGTTGTGAGTGGTTGCGAAAAAAAATTTTTCAGGTTTTATCCCACTTCTGAATTTTAGGATGGATGGTTAAACACGTCTCACTCGATGTTTTTTTTGATCAAGATTATCTCTCTTTGTGAGAGAGAGCTTATCTTTATCTTACGATCTATGTATTGCACAATGGGTGTTACTCGAGTTTATCATTAGGGATACTTATACTTAGCTTAAATATTACTACAGTACCAACAGCTTCAATGGCTGTTATATAAATAATTGCGGCTAAAAGATTCAAAATGGCGGCTTTACAATGGTTCCGGCAGCTTCTATAGCTGTTTTATAAAGCATGGCGGCTATACGACTCAAAATGCGGCTGCAGAATGGTACCACCAGCTTGAATGGCTGTTATGAAAACAATAGCGGATATAAGACTCAAAATGGCGGCTTTAGAGTGGTTCCACAGCCTGTATAGCTGTTATATAAAAGATGGCGGCTAAAGACTCAAAACCAATAAAAAATGGCGGCTATAGAATGGTACCACCAGCATCAATGGCTGTTATATTAATAATAGCGGCTTAAAGATTCAAAATGGCGGCTGCAGAATGGTACCACCCGCTTGAATGGCTGTTATGAAAACAATAGCAGATATAAGACTCAAAATGGCGTCTAAAGAATGGTTACAGCAGCTTGTATAGCTGTTACATAAAAGATGGCGGCTAACGAAGATAGAACCGTTTCAGACGCTTGTATAGCTTTATATAAAAGATGGCGGCAATAAGACTATAAATGGCGGCTATAGAATGGTACCACCAGCTTCAATGGCTGTTATATAAATATTAGCTGCTAAAAGACTCAAAATGGCGGCTGTAGAATGGTTCCACCAGCTTGTATAGCTGTTATATAAAAGATGGCGGCTAAAAGACTCCAAATGGCGGCTATAGAATCGTTTCAGCAGTTTGTAGAGCTGTTATATAAAAGATGGCGGCAATAAGACTCTAAATGGCGGCTATAGAATGGTACCACTAGCTTCAATGGCTGTTATACAAACAATAGCGGTTAAAAGACTCAAAATGGCGGCTGAAGAATAGTTCCAGCAGCTTGTATAGCTGTTATATGAAAGATGGCGGCTAAAAGACTATAAATGGCGTCTATAGAATGGTTACAGCAGCTTGTATAGCTGTTATATAAAAGATGGCGGCTTCTGCTCTCTGACGTGACGGTCGTGTTTTTGCTTAGCTCCTGAGTTTTATTAATATATATTGTTTTCTCTCAATTTTTAATTGTGCCTAGTTTGTTTTCGTTTTCGCTGGTGTCGTATGCTTGAAACTCTTGTGTTTTATTTGCATAATTCGCCGAATTAAACAGTTTTTTTTTTTTTTTCGTGATTAGTGTTTGGTGCATTTAAATTGTTTTTATTTTTTTTTATTGTTCTCTCTCGTCATTGCTTCTGCAGTTGCTCCCCTCATCGCCCCCATCATACCATCAGTGCTAGTGGTTTTGTTGTTCTCTCTGCTTTGTGCTTGTGCTCAGCTTCTCTCCCGCGTAATCACTTTTGTAAAGCCGCCTCTCAAAGCTCGTCTTATAACTGTTCTTGCACGCTCTCTTGTGCTGTGTACTCTAGCTGTCTCTTTGTTTTATTTGTAATTATTGATTTTTTATCGATAATTATCTTTGTGCTGTTTAGTTAAATTTTTCTATATATATTTTTTTTTGTGTTTTTTTTTTTTGCCTTGTGTTTATTTTGGCTTTTCAATGGTTGTTGTCTACCCAATTGCAAGCATTCTGATCGTTTTGACGATCAGTATAGAGCAATATCGTGTTGGCTTTGCGATAATCTTATTCACTTAAAATGTGCTGGCCTCAACGGCCGTGATTGCGACATATTGAAATAGGCGAAGGCAAGGTTTGACTTGATGTGATTTATTGGGGCCGCAAGCCCGGTATTTATAGGGGAACATTTGCATTGGTCTTATGGCTAGTGTCCTTAACGGTACTTAAAGCTAGACATTATGCTTAAGTTCTAATTACTTATAATCTATCCCTAAAAGTATGTGGCCTAATCTTATCCCTAAAAGTATACTACACCTCCTTTTTTTTCAAAAAGAAAAATTTATATTTTTCTCATATCCTTTTTATATTATTTTTATTCTATCTAAATGAACTGTTTGCTTTTTGTTTTTATCATCAGTTATTACTATATTATTGTTAGGACCTATGCTCTGTATTTTATATTTGCCTGTGTATTTGTTTTCTAATTTATGTCCTGTATCATTTTTTAAAAGTATTTCTTGTCCTTCAGTTAGCGATACTTTTTTTGTGTTTTTATCATATGTTTCTTTTTGTAATGCTTTAAATTTTTCGATAAGCAGTTTCGCTCTATTTTGTGCTATTTGTAGTTTAAATTTTATTTCTTTATTGAAGTCATCAATGTTGTAAATGGGTTCTACAGTTTCGGATGAGAATGGGACAGTTTGGGGATGTTTCGCAAAGACTAGTTCAAAAGGTGCATAACCATGTACGGTGGATGGAGTGGTGTTGAAGCAATATGTAAAGTATGCTAGGTATTCATCCCAATCATCCTTTTTAATAGATATATATGACCTGATGTACTCATTGAAAGTTCTATGGCTTCTTTCTACTGTTCCAAGAGTTTGATGATGGTGCGCAGTGGAGTTAATTTTACTTATGTTGAAACTTAAAAATTAACACATAAGGAAAACAAAATTAACAATAACAAAATAGAAACACCAAGAATATATAAATAATAAATCCTAATGATGCCAAAAAATACGCGCAAATTAAATTTTTGCAAAGTTCTGTTAATATTGAATTCATATATTCTGTTCCCATGTCTGTAAGAATTGTTGCAATTGTTGTTGTTGATCCATAAATTAGAATGAATTTTTCAAATATTGCCTTTGCAAACGCTTTTGCACTTTCGTTTGGTATTGGTATTGATATAAGATATTTGGACAGATCGCAGATAATAGTAACTGCGTATTCATTACCATTCATTGTTTTTGGTAATGGTCCAATTGTATCTATTATTATTGTGTCAAAAGTGGTTGCAGGGGTTGGTGTTATGATCAATGGGGAGTGGTTGTTTGTGGTTACTTTGGCTAGTTTGCACTTTTCGCAACTTTTTATGTATGTTGCAACATCTCGAGACATATTTTTCCAAAAAAATTCTCTTTTTTATTTTTCCCAGCGTTCTGTTTACCCCGCAGTGACTTCCCTCTATTGGGTCATTATGATATATATTTAATGTATTTCTTATGTCTTCTTTATTTGTTATTACTTTTACTTGAGGTAAAACTGCTATTTCTACATTTTTCAATGTGTCATTTCCTTTTTGTTTTAGTTCATTAAGTGTAAGTGACCTTAATGGTTTTTCTGACATGTCTATCTTCAGTTTATAGATTCTTTGAGCACCGGCTTCTTTTTCAAGCCTTGGAAGGAATCGATCTAGATCTATTCTTCCACTAATGATCAAATCGCCTATATTGAAGGAGAGCAATTTTTCTTTATTTTTGGTAATAAAACATTTGCATTTTTTGAATTTAATTTGCGCGTATTTTTTGGCTTCATTAGGATTTATTATTTCATATATTCTTGGTGTTTCTATTTGTTATTGTTAATTTTGTTTTCCTTATGTGTTAATTTTTATACCATACACCCATAGGGTGAAATGGTATATTAAAGTCGCCAAAATGTATGTATACAGGCAGAAGGAAGCTTTTCCGACCCCATAAAGTATATATATTCTTGATCAGTATCAACAGCCGAGTCGATATAGACATGTCCGTCCGTCCGTCCGTCCGTCCGTCCGTCCGTCCGTCGTCCGTCGTCCGTCCGTCCGTCCGTCCGTCCGTCCGTCCGTCCGTCCGTCTGTCCGTATGAACACGTAGATCTCAGAGACTATAAGAGCTAGAGTCACCAAATTTGGTACGTAGACTCGTGTATTACCTACGGTGGTCAAGTTTATTTCAAATTTTTGCCACGCCCCCCTCCGCCCACGAAATTTAAACAAATTTGATTTTCTTAAAGACTATAATAGCTAAAGACATCAAATTTAGTATGATTAATCCTTTAGTAAGCGCGCACAAATTTGTTGCAAAAAAAATTTGCCACGCCCCCTCCGCCCACGAAATTTAAACAAATTTGATTTTCTTAAAGACTATAATAGCTAGAGGCACCAAATTTGGTATGTGTATTTGTTTAATAAATGCGCATATATTGTATATGCAACGATTTTGCCACGCCCCTTTCCGCCCCCGTAATTTGGAAAAACTCGATTATCTCACGTAATTTTCTACCTTTTGTAATTAAATTTGGCACACTTGAATTTGATACTAATACCCAGCAAAACACCAAATTTGATCAAAATCGGACAAAAAACAACGAAGTTATGCATATAAACGTTTTTCCATAAGGCCGTAGTTGGTCGTTCGCTGATGGGGGCGCTAGGGTGCTCGTATACTTGCAGTTAGGGAGATTCTAAGATATGCTTGTTATTAAAAAGCATGTGAAAATGCATATGTTCTAATAAATTTAAAATATTTGCTTTTACTGGTGTATGGTATACCTAAGTCGGCGAGACGACTTACTTACTTCATTTTTTTTGTTTCTGATCTTGTTGCTACTTTAAGTATTGTATTAGTTTCTATGTTTTTTATATTTTCAAAGTCAATTCTGGAGAGAGCATCCGCTGCGAAATTTTGTATTTATAGTAAAATCGAACTCTTCTAAATCTAGCCTTATTCTAGTAAGCTTTGACGATGGGTTTTTTAGAGAAAATAGGTATGTTAATGGCTGATGGTCAGTTCTAATTAGGAATTTTTTTCCGTATATGTATGGTTTGAAATATTGAATTGCCCAATGTATTGCTGTTAATTCTTGCTCAATTGTCGACTTATTGCTTTCGCCTTTTGTAAATGCTTTAGATGCATATGATATGGGTAATTGGAGTCCATCATGTTCTTGGCTGAGGACGGCTCCACATGCGATCTTGCTTGCATCAGTTGTGATACAGAATTTTTTATTAAAATCTGGATATTGGAGTATTTGTGGGCTTAATAATTTGTTTTTTCAGTATTCAAAAGCTGCTTGACAGTTTGCATCCCAGTTAAATTCTACATTTTTCCTAGATAATGTATTGATAAATTGTGCATGGTATGCAAAGTTTGGAATGAATCTACGGTAGTAATTACAGAATGCTACAAATCTTTTGGCTTCGTCGCCATTCTTGGGAGTCGGGTAATCTTGAATCGTTTTGAACTTGCTTTCGTCTGGTAAAATTCCTTTATTTGTGCATTTGTGTCCTAGAAAAGTAACTTCATGTCTGAAGAAAGAGCATTTGTCAGGGTGCAATTTTAAGTTATATTTTCGGCAGGTTTCAAAAACATCCCTTAAGTTTCTAATCATGTGACTTTCAGAGCACCCAATTACAATTAGATCATCCATGTAAAGGAATGTTTGGGATGGTGATAGACCCGTGAATGCAAGGGACATCATTCTTTGAAACGAGTTTGGTGCAATTTTTAATCCGTATGGTAATCGCTTGAATCTGAATGAGCCCTTATCTGTGGAAAATGATGTTATGTCCCGAGATTTTTCTTCTAATTCTACTTGATGAAATCCTGACATTAAGTCTAAACAAGAGAAGTATTTAGCGCGTCCTAGCTGGTCAAGGATATCGTCCATTCTGGGTAGTGGGAATGTATCCGCTACTAGTTGTTTGTTAATTTTTCTATAATCAACTACCAATCTCCACCGTTTTTCCTTGCTGCCAGGTAGCGACTTTTTAGGAACCAATAAAATTGGACTATTGAACTCAGACATTGATGGTTCAATAATATCATCATTGATCAATTTGTCCACTTGTTTATTGATTTCGTTTTTTTGACTGTGTGCTATCCTGTAGTTTTTGGTGTAGACTGGTGTTGTGTCTTTGAGTCTTAATTTTTGTTTATAGAAATTGTTGGACGATATTTGTTCAGATTCTATTGCGAATACATCATCAAATTCTGAGCATAATTTATGTAGAGGTTCTTTCACGAAATCGGGAAAATGGGGTGCTAGTTTGTTCATTATTGTGGATTTATGTTTTGAATCATGTTGTTTGTCTATTTTTAAGATTTCATAATCGGACAGTTTTTCATTTAATAGGTTTATATTTGTAATTTGCACGTCTGTGTTGTTAGTATTTAATATGCGGACATATGGGTTAGTTTTAGAAGCAATAGTGTTTGCGACGAATACCCCCGGGTGTAATTCTTGATTAGGGATAAAGATGTTATTATTGTTTGAGGATATTGTAATGCGTACAATTTTTTCTGTTCTAGGTGGGATATGGAATACATGTGTGTTTTGACTGATCCCTATATTGATTATAATTTTATATCTTGATTTATATGGATCTATTATCAATTTGTTGGTGGAATAATTGAGTGTGCAATTGAATTTTTTTATAAAGTCAAGCCCCAAGATTCCGTCACATGGGATAGGGACATCATTTCCTATTACTTGGAAGGTGTGTACCGTTGAGAGGTTGCTGATCTTTAGTTTGGTTTCGCCTATTGTAAATAGGACGTCTTTGCCTATTCCACTAAGTTTTGTCCGTTTTTGTATGTTAACTGTATTGTCTTTTCTTAATATTTCTTGTTTTATTAGTGATACATCAGCTCCTGTGTCTAATAGTAATTTTATTGTCCCTACATCGTCAAAGTTTAAAGTTATGTAGCTATTAAGGTTGCAATTTAAATTATATATTTTATTTGTTCGATTTTTTACACCAGAGGACTTTCGGAGTTTTCCGAATTTTCTTCTACATTTGTAAATCTGACATTATTATTTTGTTGTGTTTTAGGAGGATAATTAGTTTTGGTATTTCTATTGTTATAATTTCTTCGATTATAATTATTACTATAGTTATTGTAATTCCTAGTATTGTTATAGTTAGTATTATCATTTGGGTTTCTATTTTGGTAATTATTATTATAATTTCTATTATTATTGTACGAGTTCCTATTTGTGTAATTGTTTCTTTTAGTATAAAACACGCTGTGATCTTGTTCTATATTTGTAGATGTATTTACAAATTTAGCTAAAACATCATTCATTTCAGTAAAATTGCCTGCTTCTATTATTGTTCTGACCTTTTCGTTATCGCAGTTCTTTATGATTGATTTCACTGCTGTTTGAGTTGCATAAGATTTTCTATTTCTGACATAAATGAATTTGCGTTCTTGCCATTTTGTTTTAAATTCATTAATCTTGCCTCTGCTACCTGAACTGTTTCACCCTTAATTTCTTTCTTTAATGTTTGGATTATACCATTTATAGTGTTTTCATTAGTAACTAGTAGTCTAACGTCCCCTTTTAGTTTTGTTTTTATGACTTTAATAGCTGTTTCTTCATGTTCTGCTTTTATTTCGTTGATTAATTCCAGTGAATCTATGAAACTTTGCATTGTTTCTACTCCACCATCATACTCCTGAATCAGCTTAGAAGCTGTATTAAGAAATTCAATCTTTGTTTGCACCATCTTTGGTTTTGTATTATCTTGAATGTTTTCTGGGTTATCTTTTACACCTGATATATCTTGAATGTCTTCTGGGTTATCTTTTACAGCTGGTTTATCTTGAATGTCTCCTGGGTTATCTTTTACAGCTGGTTCTTCTGTGTCTTTTGCTACTAGAGGTTCAAAAGTTGCTTCTAGATTCGAATCTACCGGTATTGTGAATTTTATATTATGTTTTGTTGCTATACTTATTAGTTGTTTATTTAAACTGTATATTAGCTCAGTAAAGCTTTTACTGCTAGATTCATTGCATATGTCTGTACTGCTACTCTTTATTCTATTGTAACTGTCGAAGATAGTTTCAAGGTGCTTGTTTATGGTTTGAGGGTGTATATAAATTGTTTTATTTAGGCACTTGTATGCTTTCTGAAATTTTTCTTTCAA
The DNA here is from genome assembly GCA_018150345.1 of Drosophila equinoxialis. NCBI lineage: Eukaryota > Metazoa > Arthropoda > Insecta > Diptera > Drosophilidae > Drosophila > Drosophila equinoxialis. Next base: position 6,732 of record JAECWI010000328.1, on the reverse strand, counting down.
TATTTCTATGTTCTGGTCCATTGAAATTTTGTTACTTTTGGTTTTATCTTATTTTAATTAAAATAATTTTGTTCTCTTAATTATTTCATTTTCTGATTCTTCTATTTTTTTTCTTTGTTATTGTTTTTTCAAATTGTTTAAAATTCTATTTTCTAATATTTAATTATTTCCAAAAAAAAATTTGTAATTTTTCTTATAGGGTATTTAGACTTCGTTATTGGGCAGTTTTGATCTTGTGGAGCTTGCTGCGATCAGAAAGCTTTATGTGTGCTTGCAAGCTTTGTGAAATTTACTTGAGCTTTTTTTTTTTTAGAAGCTCGCTTTGATCGTGGCGAGCTTTACAACTGTGCTTATGTTGTTTGTGCAATTTTGAGTGCACATGGTTGACATGTGCTCTTTGTTAGGGTATGTTGGGGTATATGCGGCTGATTGGAATTTAATATTTAATTGTATAAATATATGTTTTTTTTTTTTTTTTGTGTATTTTTCAATTATGCATATGTATATGTATATATGTAGTATATATGAATTTTTTTTTTTTTCTTCTTTTTTTTTTTTTTTTCTAGGGTATTTTTGGCAATGATAGACTTATTCAAAAAAATTTTTCGGACAATATATTATTATTTTTTTTCATTTTATTTTTTTCTCTATTTTGTTTGTAATTATTTAATTAATTAATTATTTATAGTGGCAGCGCAAAAATCGCCTCTTGCCACAAAGGTGCCTTCATATAGCACACTTTTTTGTTTTTTGTTAAATTTTTTATGTTGTTTCTGCATCTGCTGCTGTTGCTGGTTGCTGCATCTGGCTCTCTTGCTGTTGTTGTCTCGCCTGTTTGGTCCTCTGGTGCACCTTTTCCAGCTCGTCTACTTTATTCCACAGCTTGCATGCTTCCGCCCAGGGTGGTGGCGGATCGTTGTTGATTTGGGCCAGTAGGGCCGCCCGCTGTTTCCTGAACCGGACCTGGTGGCCGCCTCGACGCTTCGGCCTTAACACCAGGGGGATGGCCGTTAGTGCGTCCTCTTCTCTCCTCCTTCTAGCAAGCTCTGCTCTTGCTGCTGGTTGCCTGGCACGGTACTCTTCTATGCTTAGCGGCCGTGGGCCGTCCAGTGGGCACTCCTCCAATGCCTTCTGGAGCGCTTCCTTTGTATCCTTTGGCATTTGTTAATGTGGTCTGTCCTGATTTTTTTTTTTCACTTTGCCTTTTTTTTCTTATGGCAAGGATTTTTTTGTATTATTATTATTGCCTTTTTATTTATTGCCAATGTTAGGCAGGATCGCCATGAAATAGGCGAAGGCAAGGTTTGACTTGAAGTGATTTATTGGGGCCGCAAGCCCGGTATTTATAGGGGAACATTTGCATTGGTCTTATGGCTAGTGTCCTTAACGGTACTTAAAGCTAGACATTATGCTTAAGTTCTAATTACTTATAATCTATCCCTAAAAGTATGTGGCCTAATCCTATCCCTAAAAGTATACTACAATATTTTCTGGTTTGTCTGTGTCTAAACCTGAGCTTGGCTTAATGCGCTGGACTTGCCCATCTAGTGCCAGCCAGCAGCTTGATTTTAGCCGAATGTACAGGGATCTTCGTTATTTCTTTCTCTAAATAAAATGGCCAAACAGCTGTCTAATGAGTGTGACTCTAGCATACATTTATTGTCGCAATTCAAGTTTGGTCCACCTTCTAAGGAATTGCCCAAGAAATGTACCCTTGAGTTGCCTCATAAGCAGTCGCCCGCACTTTCTATTACATCTTCTCCCATTTTACTTTCGCCTACACCATCTTCTTGTCCCTCTTTATGCTCTTCTTTTCAGATTGATGTACCCACTACAAGCCCTGGTGTACCTCAATCTATCCCTCACGGGAACTCTGATCAATTACTGGATCATGCGGATCCCAATGCTCCTCCGCCTCCACTAACTGTAGTGCCTCATCGTAAGCAATTATTTATCTCTAGGCTTGCTCCAGATACTTCTGAATCGTCTGTGGCAGCTTACATTGGTAATATATGCCTTGCTAAGGTTTTAATTCAAAAGTTTAAGTTTTCTAGGCCTCGCGAAATCTCCTCTTTTAAAATTACTGTACCAAATGAGTATTTCTCAGCTATGGTTGACCCTAACTTTTGGCCAGAGGGCCTAGTTGTACACGAATTTGCGCCCAATAAGCGCTCCCGCCCTTTGCCTGTCCACCTTCCTAATGTATCTTCTGCTTCAAAAAACTAATAACTTCTAGTCTTTGCATTCATTATCAAAATGTAAGAGGACTTCTTACCAAGCTCTCGAAATTATTCTGTGATAGCTTAACCTTTTCGGCTGACATATTAGCTTTCTCTGAAACTTGGCTTAATTCCTCTGTTTTGGATAATGAAATTCTTTCTAATAACTTTATTTCTTATAGGCTTGATCGTGTTAGTCGACGTGGCGGTGGAGTACTCATTGCTGTCAACTCGAATCTGTGTTCAAGTGTTGTACCGATTGATCTCCCCTTAGGTGTTGAGTTTATTTGCGTCGAAGTTACATGTTCTAACTTTAGCTTATATATCTCTTGTTCATATACTCCTCCAACTTCTGATATCATGATCTACATGCACCATGCTGATGCTTTGCGAACTATTTTTAGTCGTCTTAAAGATCGTGATTTTTTTATAGCTTTAGGTGATTTTAACTTGCCTAATGTTTCTTGGCTTGTTGATGATAATCTATCTTTTTTAATTCCTTCATCTCAACATTTTTTTCTTGATACCCTACTTGAATGTCCGCTATATCAGTTGAATTCTTTTCTTAACTCTTCTAAAAGAATCCTCGATCTTGTTTTTGTCTCTGATCCCACTGTTAGTGCTGTATCACAAACACAGCCCCTAGTAAAGCCTGAAGATATTTATCACCCTACCATTGAAATTACTGTTTCTTACAATTCCGTTAATAATTCATTCAATAACATCTCAAATTCTCGTCGTAGATGTTTTCGTAAAACAAATTTCAATCTTCTTAACAGCCTTATTTTCTCTTTTGATTGGTCATTTCTATTTGAGTGCTGTGATATAGATTGTGCAGTAAATTTTTTCTACTCTGCTCTTAATTCCCTAATTGATAAATGCGTTCCTTATGTGAATGTCTCTACCGTCTCCAGTGCGCCAGTCTGGTTCACACGTAGGCTCTCTAATCTCCGTAACATTAAATCGAGATATTTTAAAAGATTTAAAAAACTGGTCGCACACTACAAATTATTGTGTACCATCTCAATTTGTCTTTTAAAACCAATCTACAAAATAAGTTTAACTTCAGACTTAATGACCAGACTGCTAATAGTGATTCAGATATTGCAGATCTGTTTGCTAAATTCTTTCAGTCGACTTATTCCACTACTGCTTCGGATCCCCACACCTTATCCCTTCACAATTCCACATTTAAATTGTTATGTTTTTTCCTAATATTACTGAAGACTGTATTATCTCTAGCTTGTCAGCATGGCTTCATGAAAGGTCATTCGTCGCTTAGCAACCTTTTAGAATTGACTACCCTTGTACACCATGGCTTCCGTAAAAAGTGTCAAACTGATGTTATTTATACTGACTTTAGTAAGGCGTTCGATACGGTTGATCTTTCTATGCTTCTCATGAAACTTAACATCATGGGTTTTTCCCCGAAACTATTGACTTGGTTAAAGTCGTATCTTATTGGCAGAACCCAAAAGGTGTCTTTTCGTTCCTCGATATCTAAAACTGTTCGAGTTACGTCAGGTGTCCCCCAAGGCAGTCATCTGGGCCCACTGTTATTTACCTTGTGTATAAACGATTTGCCTTTGGCCTTGGCGTTCTGTGTTTGGTGTCACGTTAATAAATTACACCTTAATGCCTCTAAATGCTCTTTTATGACTTTCAGTCGTTTGTCGCCGTTCCTAGCTCATTACTCTATTAAGTCTGTTATGTTAGATTGTGTACCATCATTTAAAGACTTAGGCGTTATGTTTGACCCAAAACTTTCTTTTAATATTCATATACCTTCAATTGTTAATAGAGCATGCAGTCTTCTTGGCTTCATTAAACGTTGGGCCAAAGAATTTGATGATCCATATGTGACAAAGGTTTTATACACTTCGTTAGTTCGCCCTACTCTAGAATATTGCTCACCAGTGTGGAACCCTCAATATGATGTTCACCAGCGTAGAATTGAATCGGTTTGCGTTACGCGGTCTTAATTGGGACCCGAATCTTCGCCTACCTTCTTATTCTGACATACTTCTTCTTATTAATCTTCCTTCACTTTACAACCGTAGGCTCGTATTTGGGATTCTCTTTCTACATAAAGTAGTCAACGGCGAAGTCAGTTCTACCAATTTACTAGATACGTTATATTTTTGTGTTCCCCCACGTCGGACCAGAAACTTTTTTCCTCTTCACCTTAGTAGATGTCTGACTAACTACTCTCTTCACGAACCTCTTCGTGTTCTTTGTCAATCTTTTAACAACCTTTTTCACCTTATTTCTCCTCATCTATCTGTCACTTCTCTTCGCGCTATACTTTTTAATTATCTACAGCGTAACTACTGAAAGTATTCTGGACTGGATATTGGATTGGCTGCAACTCATCCCTGACCACATTGGCTGTGAATCGGGGCATAGCTGGCACCTTGTTGCAAATAAAACACCTCCACCGGGTCGCGAATGTTGTGCATAAAGCTAAGCTACCTTCATGAATTAATTATTATCTGTATTTTAGCTTAAGCTTTTTCGTCGACTGCTGACTTAGTTGACGTAAATAAATAAATAAATAAATAAAATAAAACCAGAGGGCCGGGGTTAACTTCGACCACGAAGTTTGTATACCTTTTTTACTTTTTTGTTTTTTTTTTTCTTTTTCCTTTCCCTTAAATTTTAAAATTTTAAAAAATTTATATAAAATTTTTTTTATAACATTTTTTTAAATTTTTAAATAATAAAAATATTTTTTGAAAAAATATTTTTTTTTTTCGTGTTTGTTTTTTTTGGGGGGTTTATGATATAGTCACCCGATCTTGATCAAATTTGGCACAATCATTAATAAGAACATAAAACTGACAAATACCAACTTTTATGACAATAGCTATAAAATTAATGAAATTATTGAGAAAGTCACTGTTTCGTGACTTTGACGTTTGTATGGGAGCTATATGATATAGTGGTCCGATCCGGCTGAATCCGAGATATACAATGCCTGCAGTATATACAAGCCTACGTGCAAAATTTCAGCTCTGTAGCTCTTACGGTCTCGGAGGAGTTCGCGTTGATCCAGACGGACGGACGGACGGACGGACCGACGGACGGACGGACGGACGGACGGACGGACGGACATGGCTATTTGAACTCGTCTCGTCGTGCTGATCAAGAATATATATACTTTATATAGTCTGAGATGCTTCGTTCTATGCGTTGCACACTTCTGACCAAAATTAATATACCCTTTTTGAAAGGGTATAAAAAAAAAAAAATTGACATATTTAGTAGTTGAGCTAAAAGTAGTTGGGAATTCCAAACGACATGAAGCGAGAAAAGAACGGCAAAGCTTGCAACTGCAGATTCCACCTTTTTAATGTGCATACCCTTGGGGTAAAGGGCTTCGCCTTCACCAACTAACCATCGCGCCCAAATTTTTTGTTATAGTATATTGTACTATATGCAAAAAAGATGGTTTACAGCAAGTGTAAAAACAACATGTGTAATACGGCGGGCCTTCCGTTTTTGGTATTTGTCTAGATTTCGACCTTATTAAAGTTAATCAAAACTGGATATGAGCCGGCTTGAAATAGCTATACAGACAACCTGCTCACCATAGGCAGCACTTACGAAATTAGTAAGATTTATTGATCTGAAGCCGGCTCATACCCAGTGTTGGAGTAGACGTCATCGTTAACTTAGATTTGTATATCTTCAAATTTCTTATATTATTTGTTTAAGATTATTGGAATTTCTACCACTGTATTTACATTAACATGTTCTAAAAGCTTCTGTTACATGGCTCATGAAGAGCTTCTAACTCATGATACCGAAATATAAAAATGACTTCTTTATGGAATTCGAAGAGGAGAAGACTTATTTTTCCTTACTCCACTCCACATGCTATTGAGCATTGGAGTTTTGTACCATCTGCAACTTGGCAGATCAAACACTGGCGACCGTGACAGGATCTTGCACTTCGCAAGTCCCAACATAAAACCTTAAAAACTATATAAAGTCGTTTATTCGTTAATTTTATTGCATTCGTCGTTACATCATCTTGGACAGTCATCATTGGACTTTTCAGCTTACATCATCATCTTGGAAATTCATCATTGGACTTCTCGATTATTATATAATCATCTTGGATAGTCGTCATCGGACTTCTTCATCATTGACCTTTGCGAGATATATCATCGTGGGACATTTACATTGGAGCCCTATCATAACCTAAGTCAACTTGAGTGTGCAAATTTACATTATCATTTTCCACTCAAATTGTGACTCAATTGTCACTCATTAGCGATCGTAAAGCTTTCGCATGCTTTACACTCACATGTAAAACACTCGTAAGCTTTAACACGTGCTAAGTATAAAGCACAGCGGAGTAAGTACTCAAACTATCATATAGAGAAACGATCTACATATCAAAGCTCACTTATTAGGCTCTTGGTGGAACTTAATGCATTGAGTGTTTTTCTTTAAAAACTAGAACTCGTTTAGCTTTCGTTTAATTCATTTCTAACTTGCTACATTT
>JAECWI010000327.1:0-17895 GCA_018150345.1 Drosophila equinoxialis | reverse complement strand
TCTTATATAACAGCTTTACTAGCTGCTGGAACCATTCTACAGCCGCCATTTTGAGTTTTATAGCCGCCATCTCTTATATAACAGCTTTACTAGCTGCTGGAACCATTCTACAGCCGCCATTTTGAGTTTTATAGCCGCCATCTCTTATATAACAGCTTTACTAGCTGCTGGAACCATTCTACAGCCGCCATTTTGAGTTTTATAGCCGCCATCTCTTATATATCAGCTTTACTAGCTGCTGGAACCATTCTACAGCCGCCATTTTGAGTTTTATAGCCGCCATCTCTTATATAACAGCTTTACTAGCTGCTGGAACCATTCTACAGCCGCCATTTTGAGTTTTATAGCCGCCATCTCTTATATAACAGCTATACTAGCTGCTGGAACCATTCTACAGAAGCCATTTTGAGTTTAATAGCCGGCATCTCTTATATAACAGCTTTACCAGCTGCTGGAACCATTCTATAGCCGCCATTTTGAGTTTTATAGCCGCCTTCTCTTATATAACAGCTCTACTAGCTGCTGGAACCATTCTACAGCCGCCATTTTGAGTTTTATAGCCGCCATCTCTTATATATCAGCTTTACTAGCTGCTGGAACGATTCTACAGCCGCCATTTTGAGTTCTACAGCCGCCATTTTGAGTTTTATATAGCCGCCATCTCTTATATAACAGCTTTACTAGCTGCTGGAACCATTCTACAGCCGCCATTTTGAGTTTAATAGCCGCCATCTCTTATATAACAGCTATACTAGCTGCTGGAACCATTCTACAGCCGCCATTTTGAGTTTTATAGCCGCCATCTCTTATATAATCAGCTTTACTAGCTGCTGGAACCATTCTACAGCCGCCATTTTGAGTTTTATAGCCGCCATCTCTTATACAACAGCTATACTAGCTGCTGGAACCATTCTACAGCCGCCATTTTGAGTTTTATAGCCGCCATCTCTTATATAACAGCTTTACTAGCTGCTGGAACCATTCTACAGCCGCCATTTTGAGTTTTATAGCCGCCATCTCTTATATAACAGCTTTACTAGCTGCTGGAACCATTCTACAGCCGCCATTTTGAGTTTTATAGCCGCCATCTCTTATATAACAGCTAGCTGCTGGAAATCTAGAGAGCTGGAACCATTCTACAGCCGCCATTTTGAGTTTTATAGCCGCCATCTCTTATATAACAGCTATACTAGCTGCTGGAACCATTCTACAGCCGCCATTTTGAGTTTTATAGCCGCCATCTCTTATATAACAGCTTTACTAGCTGCTGGAACCATTCTACAGCCGCCATTTTGAGTTTTATAGCCGCCATCTCTTATATAACAGCTTTACTAGCTGCTGGAACCATTCTACAGCCGCCATTTTGAGTTTTATAGCCGCCATCTCTTATATAACAGCTTTACTAGCTGCTGGAACCATTCTACAGCCGCCATTTTGAGTTTTATAGCCGCCATCTCTTATATAACAGCTTTACTAGCTGCTGGAACCATTCTACAGCCGCCATTTTGAGTTTTATAGCCGCCATCTCTTATATAACAGCTTTACTAGCTGCTGGAACCATTCTACAGCCGCCATTTTGAGTTTTATAGCCGCCATCTCTTATATAACAGCTTTACTAGCTGCTGGAACCATTCTACAGCCGCCATTTTGAGTTTTATAGCCGCCATCTCTTATATAACAGCTTTACTAGCTGCTGGAACCATTCTACAGCCGCCATTTTGAGTTTTATAGCCGCCATCTCTTATATAACAGCTTTACTAGCTGCTGGAACCATTCTACAGCCGCCATTTTGAGTTTTATAGCCGCCATCTCTTATATAACAGCTTTACTAGCTGCTGGAACCATTCTACAGCCGCCATTTTGAGTTTTATAGCCGCCATCTCTTATATAACAGCTTTACTAGCTGCTGGAACCATTCTACAGCCGCCATTTTGAGTTTTATAGCCGCCATCTCTTATATAACAGCTATACTAGCTGCTGGAACCATTCTACAGCCGCCATTTTGAGTTTTATAGCCGCCATCTCTTATATAACAGCTTTACTAGCTGCTGGAACCATTCTACAGCCGCCATTTTGAGTTTTATAGCCGCCATCTCTTATATAACAGCTTTACTAGCTGCTGGAACCATTCTACAGCCGCCATTTTGAGTTTTATAGCCGCCATCTCTTATATAACAGCTTTACTAGCTGCTGGAACCATTCTACAGCCGCCATTTTGAGTTTTATAGCCGCCATCTCTTATATAACAGCTTTACTAGCTGCTGGAACCATTCTACAGCCGCCATTTTGAGTTTTATAGCCGCCATCTCTTATATAACAGCTTTACTAGCTGCTGGAACCATTCTACAGCCGCCATTTTGAGTTTTATAGCCGCCATCTCTTATATAACAGCTTTACTAGCTGCTGGAACCATTCTACAGCCGCCATTTTGAGTTTTATAGCCGCCATCTCTTATATAACAGCTTTACTAGCTGCTGGAACCATTCTACAGCCGCCATTTTGAGTTTTATAGCCGCCATCTCTTATATAACAGCTTTACTAGCTGCTGGAACCATTCTACAGCCGCCATTTTGAGTTTTATAGCCGCCATCTCTTATATAACAGCTTTACTAGCTGCTGGAACCATTCTACAGCCGCCATTTTGAGTTTTATAGCCGCCATCTCTTATATAACAGCTTTACTAGCTGCTGGAACCATTCTACAGCCGCCATTTTGAGTTTTATAGCCGCCATCTCTTATATAACAGCTTTACTAGCTGCTGGAACCATTCTACAGCCGCCATTTTGAGTTTTATAGCCGCCATCTCTTATATAACAGCTTTACTAGCTGCTGGAACCATTCTACAGCCGCCATTTTGAGTTTTATAGCCGCCATCTCTTATATAACAGCTTTACTAGCTGCTGGAACCATTCTACAGCCGCCATTTTGAGTTTTATAGCCGCCATCTCTTATATAACAGCTTTACTAGCTGCTGGAACCATTCTACAGCCGCCATTTTGAGTTTTATAGCCGCCATCTCTTATATATACAGCTTTACTAGCTGCTGGAACCATTCTACAGCCGCCATTTTGAGTTTTATAGCCGCCATCTCTTATATAACAGCTTTACTAGCTGCTGGAACCATTCTACAGCCGCCATTTTGAGTTTTATAGCCGCCATCTCTTATATAACAGCTTTACTAGCTGCTGGAACCATTCTACAGCCGCCATTTTGAGTTTTATAGCCGCCATCTCTTATATAACAGCTTTACTAGCTGCTGGAACCATTCTACAGCCGCCATTTTGAGTTTTATAGCCGCCATCTCTTATATAACAGCTTTACTAGCTGCTGGAACCATTCTACAGCCGCCATTTTGAGTTTTATAGCCGCCATCTCTTATATATCAGCTTTACTAGCTGCTGGAACCATTCTACAGCCGCCATTTTGAGTTTTATAGCCGCCATCTCTTATATAACAGCTATACTAGCTGCTGGAACCATTCTACAGCCGCCATTTTGAGTTTTATAGCCGCCATCTCTTATATAACAGCTATACTAGCTGCTGGAACCATTCTACAGAAGCCATTTTGAGTTTAATAGCCGGCATCTCTTATATAACAGCTTTACCAGCTGCTGGAACCATTCTATAGCCGCCATTTTGAGTTTTATAGCCGCCATTCTCTTATATAACAGCTCTACTAGCTGCTGGAACCATTCTACAGCCGCCATTTTGAGTTTTATAGCCGCCATCTCTTATATATCAGCTTTACTAGCTGCTGGAACCATTCTACAGCCCAGCGCCATTTTGAGTTTTATAGCCGCCATCTCTTATATAACAGCTTTACTAGCTGCTGGAACCATTCTACAGCCGCCATTTTGAGTTTTATAGCCGCCATCTCTTATATAACAGCTATACTAGCTGCTGGAACCATTCTACAGCCGCCATTTTGAGTTTTATAGCCGCCATCTCTTATATATCAGCTTTACTAGCTGCTGGAACCATTCTACAGCCGCCATTTTGAGTTTTATAGCCGCCATCTCTTATACAACAGCTATACTAGCTGCTGGAACCATTCTACAGCCGCCATTTTGCGTTTTATAGCCACCATCTCTTATATATCAGCTTTACCAGCTGCTGGAACCATTCTACAGCCGCCATTTTGAGTTTTATAGCCGCCATCTCTTATATAACAGCTTTACTAGCTGCTGGAACCATTCTACAGCCGCCATTTTGGGTTTTATAGCCGCCATCTCTTATATAACAGCTATACTAGCTGCTGGAACCATTCTACAGCCGCCATCTTTGAGTTTTATAGCCGCCATCTCTTATATAACAGCTTTACTAGCTGCTGGAACCATTCTACAGCCGCCATTTTGAGTTTAATAGCCACCTTATATAACCAACAAGCATCACGCCCATTTTGAGTTTTATAGCCGCCATCTCTTATATAACAGCTTTACTAGCTGCTGGAACCATTCTACAGCCGCCATTTTGAGTTTTATAGCCGCCATCTCTTATATAACAGCTATACTAGCTGCTGGAACCATTCTACAGCCGCCATTTTGAGTTTTATAGCCGCCATCTCTTTATATACAGCTTACTATAACAGCCCATTTTATAACCACTTATATACAGCTTTACTAGCTGCTGGAACCATTCTACAGCCGCCATTTTGAGTTTTATAGCCGCCATCTCTTATATAACAGCTTTACTAGCTGCTGGAACCATTCTACAGCCGCCATTTTGAGTTTTATAGCCGCCATCTCTTATATAACAGCTTTACTAGCTGCTGGAACCATTCTACAGCCGCCATTTTGAGTTTTATAGCCGCCATCTCTTATATAACAGCTTTACTAGCTGCTGGAACCATTCTACAGCCGCCATTTTGAGTTTTATAGCCGCCATCTCTTATATAACAGCTTTACTAGCTGCTGGAACCATTCTACAGCCGCCATTTTGAGTTTTATAGCCGCCATCTCTTATATAACAGCTTTACTAGCTGCTGGAACCATTCTACAGCCGCCATTTTGAGTTTTATAGCCGCCATCTCTTATATAACAGCTTTACTAGCTGCTGGAACCATTCTACAGCCGCCATTTTGAGTTTTATAGCCGCCATCTCTTATATAACAGCTTTACTAGCTGCTGGAACCATTCTACAGCCGCCATTTTGAGTTTTATAGCCGCCATCTCTTATATAACAGCTTTACTAGCTGCTGGAACCATTCTACAGCCGCCATTTTGAGTTTTATAGCCGCCATCTCTTATATAACAGCTTTACTAGCTGCTGGAACCATTCTACAGCCGCCATTTTGAGTTTTATAGCCGCCATCTCTTATATAACAGCTTTACTAGCTGCTGGAACCATTCTACAGCCGCCATTTTGAGTTTTATAGCCGCCATCTCTTATATAACAGCTTTACTAGCTGCTGGAACCATTCTACAGCCGCCATTTTGAGTTTTATAGCCGCCATCTCTTATATAACAGCTTTACTAGCTGCTGGAACCATTCTACAGCCGCCATTTTGAGTTTTATAGCCGCCATCTCTTATATAACAGCTTTACTAGCTGCTGGAACCATTCTACAGCCGCCATTTTGAGTTTTATAGCCGCCATCTCTTATATAACAGCTTTACTAGCTGCTGGAACCATTCTACAGCCGCCATTTTGAGTTTTATAGCCGCCATCTCTTATATAACAGCTTTACTAGCTGCTGGAACCATTCTACAGCCGCCATTTTGAGTTTTATAGCCGCCATCTCTTATATAACAGCTTTACTAGCTGCTGGAACCATTCTACAGCCGCCATTTTGAGTTTTATAGCCGCCATCTCTTATATAACAGCTTTACTAGCTGCTGGAACCATTCTACAGCCGCCATTTTGAGTTTTATAGCCGCCATCTCTTATATAACAGCTTTACTAGCTGCTGGAACCATTCTACAGCCGCCATTTTGAGTTTTATAGCCGCCATCTCTTATATAACAGCTTTACTAGCTGCTGGAACCATTCTACAGCCGCCATTTTGAGTTTTATAGCCGCCATCTCTTATATAACAGCTTTACTAGCTGCTGGAACCATTCTACAGCCGCCATTTTGAGTTTTATAGCCGCCATCTCTTATATAACAGCTTTACTAGCTGCTGGAACCATTCTACAGCCGCCATTTTGAGTTTTATAGCCGCCATCTCTTATATAACAGCTTTACTAGCTGCTGGAACCATTCTACAGCCGCCATTTTGAGTTTTATAGCCGCCATCTCTTATATAACAGCTTTACTAGCTGCTGGAACCATTCTACAGCCGCCATTTTGAGTTTTATAGCCGCCATCTCTTATATAACAGCTTTACTAGCTGCTGGAACCATTCTACAGCCGCCATTTTGAGTTTTATAGCCGCCATCTCTTATATAACAGCTTTACTAGCTGCTGGAACCATTCTACAGCCGCCATTTTGAGTTTTATAGCCGCCATCTCTTATATAACAGCTTTACTAGCTGCTGGAACCATTCTACAGCCGCCATTTTGAGTTTTATAGCCGCCATCTCTTATATAACAGCTATACTAGCTGCTGGAACCATTCTACAGCCGCCATTTTGAGTTTTATAGCCGCCATCTCTTATATAACAGCTTTACTAGCTGCTGGAACCATTCTACAGCCGCCATTTTGAGTTTTATAGCCGCCATCTCTTATATAACAGCTTTACTAGCTGCTGGAACCATTCTACAGCCGCCATTTTGAGTTTTATAGCCGCCATCTCTTATATAACAGCTTTACTAGCTGCTGGAACCATTCTACAGCCGCCATTTTGAGTTTTATAGCCGCCATCTCTTATATAACAGCTATACTAGCTGCTGGAACCATTCTACAGCCGCCATTTTGAGTTTTATAGCCGCCATCTCTTATATAACAGCTTTACTAGCTGCTGGAACCATTCTACAGCCGCCATTTTGAGTTTTATAGCCGCCATCTCTTATATAACAGCTTTACTAGCTGCTGGAACCATTCTACAGCCGCCATTTTGAGTTTTATAGCCGCCATCTCTTATATAACAGCTATACTAGCTGCTGGAACCATTCTACAGCCGCCATTTTGAGTTTTATAGCCGCCATCTCTTATATAACAGCTTTACTAGCTGCTGGAACCATTCTACAGCCGCCATTTTGAGTTTTATAGCCGCCATCTCTTATATAACAGCTTTACTAGCTGCTGGAACCATTCTACAGCCGCCATTTTGAGTTTTATAGCCGCCATCTCTTATATAACAGCTTTACTAGCTGCTGGAACCATTCTACAGCCGCCATTTTGAGTTTTATAGCCGCCATCTCTTATATAACAGCTTTACTAGCTGCTGGAACCATTCTACAGCCGCCATTTTGAGTTTTATAGCCGCCATCTCTTATATAACAGCTTTACTAGCTGCTGGAACCATTCTACAGCCGCCATTTTGAGTTTTATAGCCGCCATCTCTTATATAACAGCTTTACTAGCTGCTGGAACCATTCTACAGCCGCCATTTTGAGTTTTATAGCCGCCATCTCTTATATAACAGCTTTACTAGCTGCTGGAACCATTCTACAGCCGCCATTTTGAGTTTTATAGCCGCCATCTCTTATATAACAGCTTTACTAGCTGCTGGAACCATTCTACAGCCGCCATTTTGAGTTTTATAGCCGCCATCTCTTATATAACAGCTTTACTAGCTGCTGGAACCATTCTACAGCCGCCATTTTGAGTTTTATAGCCGCCATCTCTTATATAACAGCTTTACTAGCTGCTGGAACCATTCTACAGCCGCCATTTTGAGTTTTATAGCCGCCATCTCTTATATAACAGCTTTACTAGCTGCTGGAACCATTCTACAGCCGCCATTTTGAGTTTTATAGCCGCCATCTCTTATATAACAGCTTTACTAGCTGCTGGAACCATTCTACAGCCGCCATTTTGAGTTTTATAGCCGCCATCTCTTATATAACAGCTTTACTAGCTGCTGGAACCATTCTACAGCCGCCATTTTGAGTTTTATAGCCGCCATCTCTTATATAACAGCTTTACTAGCTGCTGGAACCATTCTACAGCCGCCATTTTGAGTTTTATAGCCGCCATCTCTTATATAACAGCTTTACTAGCTGCTGGAACCATTCTACAGCCGCCATTTTGAGTTTTATAGCCGCCATCTCTTATACAACAAGCTTTATAAGCCAGCTATACAGCGCTGGAACCATTCTACAGCCGCCATTTTGAGTTTTATAGCCGCCATCTCTTATATAACAGCTTTACTAGCTGCTGGAACCATTCTACAGCCGCCATTTTGAGTTTTATAGCCGCCATCTCTTATATAACAGCTATACTAGCTGCTGGAACCATTCTACAGCCGCCATTTTGAGTTTTATAGCCGCCATCTCTTATATAACAGCTATACTAGCTGCTGGAACCATTCTACAGCCGCCATTTTGTGTTTTATAGCCGCCATCTCTTATATAACAGCTTTACTAGCTGCTGGAACCATTCTACAGCCGCCATTTTGAGTTTTATAGCCGCCATCTCTTATATAACAGCTATACTAGCTGCTGGAACCATTCTACAGCCGCCATTTTGAGTTTTATAGCCGCCATCTCTTATATATACAGCTATACTAGCTGCTGGAACCATTCTACAGCCGCCATTTTGAGTTTTATAGCCGCCATCTCTTTATATAACAGCTATACTAGCTGCTGGAACCATTCTACAGCCGCCATTTTGAGTTTTATAGCCGCCATCTCTTATATAACAGCTTTACTAGCTGCTGGAACCATTCTACAGCCGCCATTTTGAGTTTTATAGCCGCCATCTCTTATATATCAGCTTTACTAGCTGCTGGAACCATTCTACAGCCGCCATTTTGAGTTTTATAGCCGCCATCTCTTATATAACAGCTTTACTAGCTGCTGGAACCATTCTACAGCCGCCATTTTGAGTTTTATAGCCGCCATCTCTTATATAATCAGCTTTACTAGCTGCTGGAACCATTCTACAGCCGCCATTTTGAGTTTTATAGCCGCCATCTCTTATATAACAGCTATACTAGCTCTGAAACCATTCTACAGCCGCCATTTTGAGTTTTATAGCCGCCATCTCTTATATAACAGCTTTACTAGCTGCTGGAACCATTCTACAGCCGCCATTTTGAGTTTTATAGCCGCCATCTCTTATATAACAGCTATACTAGCTGCTGGAACCATTCTACAGCCGCCATTTTGAGTTTTATAGCCGCCATCTCTTATATAACAGCTATACTAGCTGCTGGAACCATTCTACAGCCGCCATTTTGAGTTTTATAGCCGCCATCTCTTATATAACAGCTATACTAGCTGCTGGAACCATTCTACAGCCGCCATTTTGAGTTTTATAGCCGCCATCTCTTATATAACAGCTATACTAGCTGCTGGAACCATTATACAGCCGCCATTTTGAGTTTTATAGCCGCCATCTCTTATATATCAGCTTTACTAGCTGCTAGAACCATTCTACAGCCGCCATTTTGGGTTTTATAGCCGCCATCTCTTATACAAAAGCTTTACTAGCTGCTGGAACCATTCTACAGCCGCCATTTTGAGTTTTACATAGCCGCCATCTCTTATATAAACAGCTATACTAGCTGCTGGAACCATTCTACAGCCGCCATTTTGAGTTTTATAGCCGCCATCTCTTATTAAACAGCTATACTAGCTGCTGGAACCATTCTACAGCCGCCATTTTGAGTTTTATAGCCGCCATCTCTTATATAACAGCTTTACTAGCTGCTGGAACCATTCTACAGCCGCCATTTTGAGTTTTATAGCCGCCATCTCTTATATAACAGCTTTACTAGCTGCTGGAACCATTCTACAGCCGCCATTTTGAGTTTTATAGCCGCCATCTCTTATATAACAGCTTTACTAGCTGCTGGAACCATTCTACAGCCGCCATTTTGAGTTTTATAGCCGCCATCTCTTATATAACAGCTATACTAGCTGCTGGAACCATTCTACAGCCGCCATTTTGAGTTTTATAGCCGCCATCTCTTATATAACAGCTATACTAGCTGCTGGAACCATTCTACAGCCGCCATTTTGAGTTTTATAGCCGCCATCTCTTATATAACAGCTTTACTAGCTGCTGGAACCATTCTACAGCCGCCATTTTGAGTTTTATAGCCGCCATCTCTTATATAACAGCTTTACTAGCTGCTGGAACCATTCTACAGCCGCCATTTTGAGTTTTATAGCCGCCATCTCTTATATAACAGCTTTACTAGCTGCTGGAACCATTCTACAGCCGCCATTTTGAGTTTTATAGCCGCCATCTCTTATATAACAGCTATACTAGCTGCTGGAACCATTCTACAGCCGCCATTTTGAGTTTTATAGCCGCCATCTCTTATATAACAGCTTTACTAGCTGCTGGAACCATTCTACAGCCGCCATTTTGAGTTTTATAGCCGCCATCTCTTATATAACAGCTTTACTAGCTGCTGGAACCATTCTACAGCCGCCATTTTGAGTTTTATAGCCGCCATCTCTTATATAACAGCTATACTAGCTGCTGGAACCATTCTACAGCCGCCATTTTGAGTTTTATAGCCGCCATCTCTTATATAACAGCTTTACTAGCTGCTGGAACCATTCTACAGCCGCCATTTTGAGTTTTATAGCCGCCATCTCTTATATAACAGCTTTACTAGCTGCTGGAACCATTCTACAGCCGCCATTTTGAGTTTTATAGCCGCCGATCTCTTATATAACAGCTTTACTAGCTGCTGGAACCATTCTACAGCCGCCATTTCCATCTCAAAACAGCACAGCTGGAACCACTAACCCATTTTGAGTTTTATAGCCGCCATCTCTTATATAACAGCTTTACTAGCTGCTGGAACCATTCTACAGCCGCCATTTTGAGTTTTATAGCCGCCATCTCTTATATAACAGCTATACTAGCTGCTGGAACCATTCTACAGCCGCCATTTTGAGTTTTATAGCCGCCATCTCTTATATAACAGCTTTACTAGCCGCCACTCTTATAAACAGCTTCTACTAGCCGCCGGAATTTTGAGTTTTATAGCCGCCATCTCTTATATAACAGCTTTACTAGCTGCTGGAACCATTCTACAGCCGCCATTTTGAGTTTTATAGCCGCCATCTCTTATATAACAGCTTTACTAGCTGCTGGAACCATTCTACAGCCGCCATTTTGAGTTTTATAGCCGCCATCTCTTATATAACAGCTAAGCTTTACTAGCTGCTGGAACCATTCTACAGCCGCCATTTTGAGTTTTATAGCCGCCATCTCTTATATAACAGCTTTACTAGCTGCTGGAACCATTCTACAGCCGCCATTTTGAGTTTTATAGCCGCCATCTCTTATATAACAGCTATACTAGCTGCTGAACCATTCTACAGCCGCCATTTTGAGTTTAATAGCCGCCATCTCTTATATAACAGCTTTACCAGCTGCTGGAACCATTCTACAGCCGCCATTTTGAGTTTTATAGCCGCCATCTCTTATATAACAGCTTTACTAGCTGCTGGAACCATTCTACAGCCGCCATTTTGAGTTTTATAGCCGCCATCTCTTATATAACAGCTTTACTAGCTGCTGGAACCATTCTACAGCCGCCATTTTGAGTTTTATAGCCGCCATCTCTTATATAACAGCTTTACTAGCTGCTGGAACCATTCTACAGCCGCCATTTTGAGTTTTATAGCCGCCATCTCTTATATAACAGCTTTACTAGCTGCTGGAACCATTCTACAGCCGCCATTTTGAGTTTTATAGCCGCCATCTCTTATATAACAGCTTTACTAGCTGCTGGAACCATTCTACAGCCGCCATTTTGAGTTTTATAGCCGCCATCTCTTATATAACAGCTTTACTAGCTGCTGGAACCATTCTACAGCCGCCATTTTGAGTTTTATAGCCGCCATCTCTTATATAACAGCTTTACTAGCTGCTGGAACCATTCTACAGCCGCCATTTTGAGTTTTATAGCCGCCATCTCTTATATAACAGCTATTACTAGCTGCTGGAACCATTCTACAGCCGCCATTTTGAGTTTTATAGCCGCCATCTCTTATATAACAGCTTTACTAGCTGCTGGAACCATTCTACAGCCGCCATTTTGAGTTTTATAGCCGCCATCTCTTATATAACAGCTTTACTAGCTGCTGGAACCATTCTACAGCCGCCATTTTGAGTTTTATAGCCGCCATCTCTTATATAACAGCTATACTAGCTGCTGGAACCATTCTACAGCCGCCATTTTGAGTTTTATAGCCGCCATCTCTTATATAACAGCTTTACTAGCTGCTGGAACCATTCTACAGCCGCCATTTTGAGTTTTATAGCCGCCATCTCTTATATAACAGCTATACTAGCTGCTGGAACCATTCTACAGCCGCCATTTTGAGTTTTATAGCCGCCATCTCTTATATAACAGCTATAACTAGCTGCTGGAACCATTCTACAGCCGCCATTTTGAGTTTTATAGCCGCCATCTCTTATATAACAGCTTTACTAGCTGCTGGAACCATTCTACAGCCGCCATTTTGAGTTTTATAGCCGCCATCTCTTATATAACAGCTTTACTAGCTGCTGGAACCATTCTACAGCCGCCATTTTGAGTTTTATAGCCGCCATCTCTTATATAACAGCTTTACTAGCTGCTGGAACCATTCTACAGCCATTTGAATTTACAGCCGCCATTTTGAGTTTTATAGCCGCCATCTCTCTTATATAACAGCTATACTAGCTGCTGGAACCATTCTACAGCCGCCATTTTGAGTTTTATAGCCGCCATCTCTTATATAACAGCTTTACTAGCTGCTGGAACCATTCTACAGCCGCCATTTTTTAACCAACGCCATTTTGAGTTTTATAGCCGCCATCTCTTATAAACAGCTATACTAGCTGCTGAACCATTTTACTAGCTGCCATTTGGAAATTCTATAGCCGCCATTTTCTTATATAACAGCTTTACTAGCTGCTGGAACCATTCTACAGCCGCCATTTTGAGTTTTATAGCCGCCATCTCTTATATAACAGCTTTACTAGCTGCTGGAACCATTCTACAGCCGCCATTTTGAGTTTTATAGCCGCCATCTCTTATATAACAGCTTTACTAGCTGCTGGAACCATTCTACAGCCGCCATTTTGAGTTTTATAGCCGCCATCTCTTATATAACAGCTATACTAGCTGCTGGAACCATTCTACAGCCGCCATTTTGAGTTTTATAGCCGCCATCTCTTATATAACAGCTTTACTAGCTGCTGGAACCATTCTACAGCCGCCATTTTGAGTTTTATAGCCGCCATCTCTTATATAACAGCTTTACTAGCTGCTGGAACCATTCTACAGCCGCCATTTTGAGTTTTATAGCCGCCATCTCTTATATAACAGCTTTACTAGCTGCTGGAACCATTCTACAGCCGCCATTTTGAGTTTTATAGCCGCCATCTCTTATATAACAGCTATACTAGCTGCTGGAACCATTCTACAGCCGCCATTTTGAGTTTTATAGCCGCCATCTCTTATATAACAGCTATACTAGCTGCTGGAACCATTCTACAGCCGCCATTTTGAGTTTTATAGCCGCCATCTCTTATATAACAGCTTTACTAGCTGCTGGAACCATTCTACAGCCGCCATTTTGAGTTTTATAGCCGCCATCTCTTATATAACAGCTATACTAGCTGCTGGAACCATTCTACAGCCGCCATTTTGAGTTTTATAGCCGCCATCTCTTATATAACAGCTATACTAGCTGCTGGAACCATTCTACAGCCGCCATTTTGAGTTTTATAGCCGCCATCTCTTATATAACAGCTTTACTAGCTGCTGGAACCATTCTACAGCCGCCATTTTGAGTTTTATAGCCGCCATCTCTTATATAACAGCTATACTAGCTGCTGGAACCATTCTACAGCCGCCATTTTGAGTTTTATAGCCGCCATCTCTTATATAACAGCTATACTAGCTGCTGGAACCATTCTACAGCCGCCATTTTGAGTTTTATAGCCGCCATCTCTTATATAACAGCTTTACTAGCTGCTGGAACCATTCTACAGCCGCCATTTTGAGTTTTATAGCCGCCATCTCTTATATAACAGCTATACTAGCTGCTGGAACCATTCTACAGCCGCCATTTTGAGTTTTATAGCCGCCATCTCTTATATAACAGCTTTACTAGCTGCTGGAACCATTCTACAGCCGCCATTTTGAGTTTTATAGCCGCCATCTCTTATATAACAGCTTTACTAGCTGCTGGAACCATTCTACAGCCGCCATTTTGAGTTTTATAGCCGCCATCTCTTATATAACAGCTATACTAGCTGCTGGAACCATTCTACAGCCGCCATTTTGAGTTTTATAGCCGCCATCTCTTATATAACAGCTTTACTAGCTGCTGGAACCATTCTACAGCCGCCATTTTGAGTTTTATAGCCGCCATCTCTTATATAACAGCTATACTAGCTGCTGGAACCATTCTACAGCCGCCATTTTGAGTTTTATAGCCGCCATCTCTTATATAACAGCTATACTAGCTGCTGGAACCATTCTACAGCCGCCATTTTGAGTTTTATAGCCGCCATCTCTTATATAACAGCTTTACTAGCTGCTGGAACCATTCTACAGCCGCCATTTTGAGTTTTATAGCCGCCATCTCTTATATAACAGCTTTACTAGCTGCTGGAACCATTCTACAGCCGCCATTTTGAGTTTTATAGCCGCCATCTCTTATATAACAGCTTTACTAGCTGCTGGAACCATTCTACAGCCGCCATTTTGAGTTTTATAGCCGCCATCTCTTATATAACAGCTATACTAGCTGCTGGAACCATTCTACAGCCGCCATTTTGAGTTTTATAGCCGCCATCTCTTATATAACAGCTTTACTAGCTGCTGGAACCATTCTACAGCCGCCATTTTGAGTTTTATAGCCGCCATCTCTTATATAACAGCTTTACTAGCTGCTGGAACCATTCTACAGCCGCCATTTTGAGTTTTATAGCCGCCATCTCTTATATAACAGCTATACTAGCTGCTGGAACCATTCTACAGCCGCCATTTTGAGTTTTATAGCCGCCATCTCTTATATAACAGCTTTACTAGCTGCTGGAACCATTCTACAGCCGCCATTTTGAGTTTTATAGCCGCCATCTCTTATATAACAGCTTTACTAGCTGCTGGAACCATTCTACAGCCGCCATTTTGAGTTTTATAGCCGCCATCTCTTATATAACAGCTTTACTAGCTGCTGGAACCATTCTACAGCCGCCATTTTGAGTTTTATAGCCGCCATCTCTTATATAACAGCTTTACTAGCTGCTGGAACCATTCTACAGCCGCCATTTTGAGTTTTATAGCCGCCATCTCTTATATAACAGCTATACTAGCTGCTGGAACCATTCTACAGCCGCCATTTTGAGTTTTATAGCCGCCATCTCTTATATAACAGCTATACTAGCTGCTGGAACCATTCTACAGCCGCCATTTTGAGTTTTATAGCCGCCATCTCTTATATAACAGCTTTACTAGCTGCTGGAACCATTCTACAGCCGCCATTTTGAGTTTTATAGCCGCCATCTCTTATATAACAGCTATACTAGCTGCTGGAACCATTCTACAGCCGCCATTTTGAGTTTTATAGCCGCCATCTCTTATATAACAGCTTTACTAGCTGCTGGAACCATTCTACAGCCGCCATTTTGAGTTTTATAGCCGCCATCTCTTATATAACAGCTTTACTAGCTGCTGGAACCATTCTACAGCCGCCATTTTGAGTTTTATAGCCGCCATCTCTTATATAACAGCTTTACTAGCTGCTGGAACCATTCTACAGCCGCCATTTTGAGTTTTATAGCCGCCATCTCTTATATAACAGCTTTACTAGCTGCTGGAACCATTCTACAGCCGCCATTTTGAGTTTTATAGCCGCCATCTCTTATATAACAGCTATACTAGCTGCTGGAACCATTCTACAGCCGCCATTTTGAGTTTTATAGCCGCCATCTCTTATATAACAGCTTTACTAGCTGCTGGAACCATTCTACAGCCGCCATTTTGAGTTTTATAGCCGCCATCTCTTATATAACAGCTATACTAGCTGCTGGAACCATTCTACAGCCGCCATTTTGAGTTTTATAGCCGCCATCTCTTATATAACAGCTTTACTAGCTGCTGGAACCATTCTACAGCCGCCATTTTGAGTTTTATAGCCGCCATCTCTTATATAACAGCTTTACTAGCTGCTGGAACCATTCTACAGCCGCCATTTTGAGTTTTATAGCCGCCATCTCTTATATAACAGCTTTACTAGCTGCTGGAACCATTCTACAGCCGCCATTTTGAGTTTTATAGCCGCCATCTCTTATATAACAGCTTTACTAGCTGCTGGAACCATTCTACAGCCGCCATTTTGAGTTTTATAGCCGCCATCTCTTATATAACAGCTTTACTAGCTGCTGGAACCATTCTACAGCCGCCATTTTGAGTTTTATAGCCGCCATCTCTTATATAACAGCTATACTAGCTGCTGGAACCATTCTACAGCCGCCATTTTGAGTTTTATAGCCGCCATCTCTTATATAACAGCTTTACTAGCTGCTGGAACCATTCTACAGCCGCCATTTTGAGTTTTATAGCCGCCATCTCTTATATAACAGCTTTACTAGCTGCTGGAACCATTCTACAGCCGCCATTTTGAGTTTTATAGCCGCCATCTCTTATATAACAGCTATACTAGCTGCTGGAACCATTCTACAGCCGCCATTTTGAGTTTTATAGCCGCCATCTCTTATATAACAGCTTTACTAGCTGCTGGAACCATTCTACAGCCGCCATTTTGAGTTTTATAGCCGCCATCTCTTATATAACAGCTTTACTAGCTGCTGGAACCATTCTACAGCCGCCATTTTGAGTTTTATAGCCGCCATCTCTTATATAACAGCTATACTAGCTGCTGGAACCATTCTACAGCCGCCATTTTGAGTTTTATAGCCGCCATCTCTTATATAACAGCTTTACTAGCTGCTGGAACCATTCTACAGCCGCCATTTTGAGTTTTATAGCCGCCATCTCTTATATAACAGCTATACTAGCTGCTGGAACCATTCTACAGCCGCCATTTTGAGTTTTATAGCCGCCATCTCTTATATAACAGCTTTACTAGCTGCTGGAACCATTCTACAGCCGCCATTTTGAGTTTTATAGCCGCCATCTCTTATATAACAGCTATACTAGCTGCTGGAACCATTCTACAGCCGCCATTTTGAGTTTTATAGCCGCCATCTCTTATATAACAGCTTTACTAGCTGCTGGAACCATTCTACAGCCGCCATTTTGAGTTTTATAGCCGCCATCTCTTATATAACAGCTTTACTAGCTGCTGGAACCATTCTACAGCCGCCATTTTGAGTTTTATAGCCGCCATCTCTTATATAACAGCTTTACTAGCTGCTGGAACCATTCTACAGCCGCCATTTTGAGTTTTATAGCCGCCATCTCTTATATAACAGCTATACTAGCTGCTGGAACCATTCTACAGCCGCCATTTTGAGTTTTATAGCCGCCATCTCTTATATAACAGCTATACTAGCTGCTGGAACCATTCTACAGCCGCCATTTTGAGTTTTATAGCCGCCATCTCTTATATAACAGCTATACTAGCTGCTGGAACCATTCTACAGCCGCCATTTTAGAGTTTTATAGCCGCCATCTCTTATATATCAGCTTTACTAGCTGCTGGAACCATTCTACAGCCGCCATTTTGAGTTTTATAGCCGCCATCTCTTATATAACAGCTATACTAGCTGCTGGAACCATTCTACAGCCGCCATTTTGAGTTTAATAGCCGGCCATCTCTTATACAACAGCTTTACTAGCTGCTGGAACCATTCTACAGCCGC
>JAECWI010000325.1:0-14916 GCA_018150345.1 Drosophila equinoxialis | reverse complement strand
GCCGCCATCTCTTATATAACAGCTTTACTTACAAAGTTGCTGGAACCATTCTACAGCCGCCATTTTCGAGTTTTATCGTCGCCCCTTCTCTTATATAATAGCCTTACCAGCTGCTGGGAACTATTCTACAGCCGCGCTATTTTGTAGAGTTTCCTCTTATAGCCTATCTCTTATATAACAGCTTTACTAGCTGCCGGAACCATTGTACAGACGCTTATTTTTGAGTTTTATAGCCGCCATCTCTTATATAACAGCTGCACATTAGCTGCTGGAACCATTCTACAGCCGCCATTTTGAGTCGTATAGCCAGCCATCTTTTATATAACAGCCACACTAGCTGCTGGAACCATTCTACAGCTGCCATTTTGAGTTTTATAGCCGCCATGTCTTATACAACAGCTTTACTAGCTGCTGGAACCATTCTACAGCCGCTATTTTGAGTTTTATAGACGCCATCTCATATATAAACAGCTTCACTAGCTGCTGGAACCATTATACAGCCGCTATTTTGAGTTTTGATAGAAGCTATCTCTTATACAACAGCTTTACTAGGTGCTGGAACTATTCTACAGCCGCCATTTTGAGTTTTATAGCTGCCATCTCTTGGACAACAGCTTTACTAGCTGCTGGAACCATTCTTGTAGCCGCCATTTGAGTTTTATAGCCGCCATCTCTTATATAACAGCTTTACTAGCTGCTGGAACCATTCTACAGCCGCCATTTTGAGTTTTATAGCCGCCATCTCTTATATAACAGCTTTACTAGCTGCTGGAACCATTCTACAGCCGCCATTTTCGAGTTTTATAGCCGCCATCTCTTATATATCAGCTTTACTAGCTGCTGGAACCATTCTACAGCCGCCATTTGAGTTTTATAGCCGCCATCTCTTTATATAACAGCTTTACTAGCTGCTGGAACCATTCTACAGACGCCATTTGGGAGTTTTTATAGCCCGCCATCACTTATACAACAGCTATACTAGCTGCTGGAACCATTCTACAGTCGCCATTTTGGGGTTTTATAGCCTCCATCTCTTATATAACAGCTTTACTAGCTGCTGGAACCATTCTACAGCCGCCATTTTGGAGTTTTATAGCCCGCCATCTCTTATATAACAGCTTTACTAGCTGCTGGAACCATTCTATAGCCGCCATTTTGAGTTTTATAGCCGCCATCTCTTATATAACAGCTCTACTAGCTGCCGGAACCATTCTATAGCCGCCATTTTGAGTTTTATAGCCGCCATCTCTTATGCAACAGATATGGTAGCTGCTGGAAACCATCCTACAGCCGCCATTTTTGAGGTTTTAGTAGCCGCCATCTCTTATATAACAGCTTTACTAACTGCTGGAACCATTCTACAAGCTGCCATTTTGGAGTTTTATAGCCGCCATCTCTTTATATAACAGCTTATACTAGCTGCTGGAACCATTCACAGCCGCCATTTTTGAGCTTTTATAGCCGCCATCTCTTATATATCAGCTTTACTAGTTGCTGGAACCATTCTACAGCCGCCATTTTGAGTTTTGTAGCTGCTCATCTCTTATATAACAGCTTTACTAGCTGCTGGAACCATTCTATAAGCAGCCATTTTGATTTTTAATAGCCGCCATCTCTTTATAACAGCTTTACTAGCTGCTGGAACCATTCTACAGCCGCCATTTTGAGTTTTATAGCCGCCATCTCTTATATAACAGCTTTACTAGCTGCTGGAACCATTCTACAGCCGCCATTTTGAGTTTTTATAGCCGCCATCTCTTATATAACAGCTATACTAGCTGCTGGAACCATTCTACAGCCGCCATTTTGAGTTTTATAGCCGCCATCTCTTATATAACAGCTTTACTAGCTGCTGGAACCATTCTACAGCCGCCATTTTGAGTTTTATAGCCGCCATCTCATATAACAGCTTTACTAGCTGCTGGAACCATTCTACAGCCGCCATTTTGAGTTTTTATAGCCGCCATCTCTTATATAACAGCTTTACTAGCTGCTGGAACCATTCCTACAGCCGCCATTTAGAGTTTTATAGCCGCCATCTCTTATACAACAGCTTTACTAGCTGCTGGAACCATTCTACAGCCGCCATTTTGAGTTTTATAGCCGCCATCTCTTATATAACAGCTTTACTAGCTGCTGGAACCATTCTACAGCCGCCATTTTGAGTTTTATAGCCGCCATCTCTTATATAACAGCTTTACTAGCTGCTGGAACCATTCTACAGCCGCCATTTTGAGTTTTATAGCCGCCATCTCTTATATAACAGCTTTACTAGCTGCTGGAACCATTCTACAGCCGCC
This sequence comes from Drosophila equinoxialis, assembly GCA_018150345.1. Lineage (NCBI taxonomy): Eukaryota > Metazoa > Arthropoda > Insecta > Diptera > Drosophilidae > Drosophila > Drosophila equinoxialis. The sequence goes on along the minus strand of JAECWI010000325.1, from coordinate 12,616 downwards.
ATTTTGAGTTTTATAGCCGCCATCTCTTATATAACAGCTATACTAGCTGCTGGAACCATTCTACAGCCGCCATTTTGAGTTTTATAGCCGCCATCTCTTATATAACAGCTTTACTAGCTGCTGGAACCATTCTACAGCCGCCATTTTGAGTTTTATAGCCGCCATCTCTTTATATAACAGCTATACTAGCTGCTGGAACCATTCTACAGCCGCCATTTTGAGTTTTATAGCCGCCATCTCTTATATAACAGCTTTACTAGCTGCTGGAACCATTCTACAGCCGCCATTTTGAGTTTTATAGCCGCCATCTCTTATATAACAGCTTTACTAGCTGCTGGAACCATTCTACAGCCGCCATTTTGAGTTTTATAGCCGCCATCTCTTATATAACAGCTATACTAGCTGCTGGAACCATTCTACAGCCGCCATTTTGAGTTTTATAGCCGCCATCTCTTATATAACAGCTTTACTAGCTGCTGGAACCATTCTACAGCCGCCATTTTTGAGTTTTATAGCCGCCATCTCTTATATAACAGCTATACTAGCTGCTGGAACCATTCTACAGCCGCCATTTTGAGTTTTATAGCCGCCATCTCTTATATAACAGCTATACTAGCTGCTGGAACCATTCTACAGCCGCCATTTTGAGTTTTATAGCCGCCATCTCTTATATAACAGCTTTACTAGCTGCTGGAACCATTCTACAGCCGCCATTTTGAGTTTTTATAGCCGCCATCTCTTATATAACAGCTTTACTAGCTGCTGGAACCATTCTACAGCCGCCATTTTGAGTTTTATAGCCGCCATCTCTTATATAACAGCTATACTAGCTGCTGGAACCATTCTACAGCCGCCATTTTGAGTTTTATAGCCGCCATCTCTTATATAACAGCTTTACTAGCTGCTGGAACCATTCTACAGCCGCCATTTTGAGTTTTATAGCCGCCATCTCTTATATAACAGCTTTACTAGCTGCTGGAACCATTCTACAGCCGCCATTTTGAGTTTTATAGCCGCCATCTCTTATATAACAGCTTTACTAGCTGCTGGAACCATTCTACAGCCGCCATTTTGAGTTTTTATAGCCGCCATCTCTTATATAACAGCTTTACTAGCTGCTGGAACCATTCTACAGCCGCCATTTTGAGTTTTATAGCCGCCATCTCTTATATAACAGCTTTACTAGCTGCTGGAACCATTCTACAGCCGCCATTTTGAGTTTATAGCCGCCATCTCTTATATAACAGCTTTACTAGCTGCTGGAACCATTCTACAGCCGCCATTTTGAGTTTTATAGCCGCCATCTCTTATATAACAGCTTTACTAGCTGCTGGAACCATTCTACAGCCGCCATTTTTGAGTTTTTATAGCCGCCATCTCTTATATAACAGCTTTACTAGCTGCTGGAACCATTCTATAGCCGCCATTTTGAGTTTTATAGCCGCCATCTCTTATATAACAGCTATACTAGCTGCTGGAACCATTCTACAGCCGCCATTTTGAGTTTTATAGCCGCCATCTCTTATATAACAGCTATACTAGCTGCTGGAACCATTCTACAGCCGCCATTTTGAGTTTTATAGCCGCCATCTCTTATATAACAGCTATACTAGCTGCTGGAACCATTCTACAGCCGCCATTTTGAGTTTTATAGCCGCCATCTCTTATATAACAGCTTTACTAGCTGCTGGAACCATTCTACAGCCGCCATTTTGAGTTTTATAGCCGCCATCTCTTATATAACAGCTTTACTAGCTGCTGGAACCATTCTACAGCCGCCATTTTGAGTTTTATAGCCGCCATCTCTTATATAACAGCTATACTAGCTGCTGGAACCATTCTACAGCCGCCATTTTGAGTTTTATAGCCGCCATCTCTTATATAACAGCTTTACTAGCTGCTGGAACCATTCTACAGCCGCCATTTTGAGTTTTATAGCCGCCATCTCTTATATAACAGCTATACTAGCTGCTGGAACCATTCTACAGCCGCCATTTTGAGTTTTATAGCCGCCATCTCTTATATAACAGCTTTACTAGCTGCTGGAACCATTCTACAGCCGCCATTTTGAGTTTTATAGCCGCCATCTCTTATATATCAGCTTTACTAGCTGCTGGAACCATTCTACAGCCGCCATTTTGAGTTTTTATAGCCGCCATCTCTTATATATCAGCTTTACTAGCTGCTGGAACCATTCTACAGCCGCCATTTTGAGTTTTATAGCCGCCATCTCTTATATATCAGCTTTACTAGCTGCGGGCTGCTGAACCATTCTACAGCAGCCATTTTGAGTTTTATATATTGCCGCCATCTCATTTTATATAACAAGCTATACTAGCTGCTGGAACCATTCTACAGCCGCCATTTTGAGTTTTAGTTTATATAAGCCGTTGACCATTCTCTACAGCCATTTTAGTTATAGCTTTACTAGCTGCTGGAACCATTCTACAGCCGCCATTTTGAGTTTTATAGCCGCCATCTCTTATATAACAGCTATACTAGCTGCTGGAACCATTCTACAGCCGCCATTTTGAGTTTTATAGCCGCCATCTCTTATATAACAGCTTTACTAGCTGCTGGAACCATTCTACAGCCGCCATTTTGAGTTTTATAGCCGCCATCTCTTATATAACAGCTATACTAGCTGCTGGAACCATTCTACAGCCGCCATTTTGAGTTTTATAGCCGCCATCTCTTATATAACAGCTATTTACTAGCTGCTGGAACCATTCTACAGCCGCCATTTTGATTTTATAGCCGCCATCTCTTATATAACAGCTTTACTAGCTGCTGGAACCATTCTACAGCCGCCATTTTGAGTTTTATAGCCGCCATCTCTTATATAACAGCTTTACTAGCTGCTGGAGACCATTCTACAGCCGCCATTTTGAGTTTTATAGCCGCCATCTCTTATATAACAGCTATACTAAGCCGCCATTTTGAGTTTTATAGCCGCCATCTCTTATATAACAGCTTTACTAGCTGCTGGAACCAGCCGCCATTTTGAGTTTTCTATAGCCGCCATTTTGCGTTTTATAGCATCTCTTATATAACAGCTTTACTAGCTGCTGGAACCATTCTACAGCCGCCATTTTGAGTTTTTATAGCCCTCTTTAAAAATATTACTGCTGGAACCATTTTACAGCTGCCATTTTGAGTTTTATAGCCGCCATCTCTTATATATCAGCTTTACTAGTTGCTGGAACCATTCTACAGCCGCCATTTTGAGTTTTATAGCCGCCATCTCTTATATAACAGCTTTACTAGCTGCTGGAACCATTCTATAGCCGCCATTTTGAATTTTATAGCCGCCATCTCTATATAACAGCTTTACCAGCTGCTGGAACCATTCTGCAGCCGCCATTTTGAGTTTTATAGCCGCCATCTCTTATATAACAGCTATACCAGCTGCTGGAACCATTCTACAGCCGCCATTTTGAGTTTTATAGCCGCCATCTCTTATATAACAGCTATACTAGCTGCTGGAACCATTCTACAGCCGCCATTTTGCGTTTTATAGCCGCCCTTAACACAATACTACTTGGAACCATTCTACAGCCGCCATTTTGAGTTTTATAGCCGCCATCTCTTATATAACAGCTTTACTAGCTGCTGGAACCATTCTACAGCCGCCATTTTGAGTTTTATAGCCGCCATCTCTTATATAACAGCTATACTAGCTGCTGGAACCATTCTACAGCCGCCATTTTGAGTTTTATAGCCGCCATCTCTTATATAACAGCTTTACTAGCTGCTGGAACCATTCTACAGCCGCCATTTTGAGTTTTATAGCCGCCATCTCTTATATAACAGCTATACTAGCTGCTGGAACCATTCTACAGCCGCCATTTTGAGTTTTATAGCCGCCATCTCTTATATAACAGCTTTACTAGCTGCTGGAACCATTCTACAGCCGCCATTTTGAGTTTTATAGCCGCCATCTCTTATATAACAGCTTTACTAGCTGCTGGAACCATTCTACAGCCGCCATTTTGAGTTTTATAGCCGCCATCTCTTATATAACAGCTATACTAGCTGCTGGAACCATTCTACAGCCGCCATTTTGAGTTTTATAGCCGCCATCTCTTATATAACAGCTTTACTAGCTGCTGGAACCATTCTACAGCCGCCATTTTGAGTTTTATAGCCGCCATCTCTTATATAACAGCTATACTAGCTGCTGGAACCATTCTACAGCCGCCATTTTGAGTTTTATAGCCGCCATCTCTTATATAACAGCTATACTAGCTGCTGGAACCATTCTACAGCCGCCATTTTGAGTTTTATAGCCGCCATCTCTTATATAACAGCTTTACTAGCTGCTGGAACCATTCTACAGCCGCCATTTTGAGTTTTATAGCCGCCATCTCTTATATAACAGCTATACTAGCTGCTGGAACCATTCTACAGCCGCCATTTTGAGTTTTATAGCCGCCATCTCTTATATAACAGCTTTACTAGCTGCTGGAACCATTCTACAGCCGCCATTTTGAGTTTTATAGCCGCCATCTCTTATATAACAGCTATACTAGCTGCTGGAACCATTCTACAGCCGCCATTTTGAGTTTTATAGCCGCCATCTCTTATATAACAGCTATACTAGCTGCTGGAACCATTCTACAGCCGCCATTTTGAGTTTTATAGCCGCCATCTCTTATATAACAGCTTTACTAGCTGCTGGAACCATTCTACAGCCGCCATTTTGAGTTTTATAGCCGCCATCTCTTATATAACAGCTTTACTAGCTGCTGGAACCATTCTACAGCCGCCATTTTGAGTTTTATAGCCGCCATCTCTTATATAACAGCTATACTAGCTGCTGGAACCATTCTACAGCCGCCATTTTGAGTTTTATAGCCGCCATCTCTTATATAACAGCTTTACTAGCTGCTGGAACCATTCTACAGCCGCCATTTTGAGTTTTATAGCCGCCATCTCTTATATAACAGCTTTACTAGCTGCTGGAACCATTCTACAGCCGCCATTTTGAGTTTTATAGCCGCCATCTCTTATATAACAGCTATACTAGCTGCTGGAACCATTCTACAGCCGCCATTTTGAGTTTTATAGCCGCCATCTCTTATATAACAGCTATACTAGCTGCTGGAACCATTCTACAGCCGCCATTTTGAGTTTTATAGCCGCCATCTCTTATATAACAGCTATACTAGCTGCTGGAACCATTCTACAGCCGCCATTTTGAGTTTTATAGCCGCCATCTCTTATATAACAGCTTTACTAGCTGCTGGAACCATTCTACAGCCGCCATTTTGAGTTTTATAGCCGCCATCTCTTATATAACAGCTATACTAGCTGCTGGAACCATTCTACAGCCGCCATTTTGAGTTTTATAGCCGCCATCTCTTATATAACAGCTATACTAGCTGCTGGAACCATTCTACAGCCGCCATTTTGAGTTTTATAGCCGCCATCTCTTATATAACAGCTATACTAGCTGCTGGAACCATTCTACAGCCGCCATTTTGAGTTTTATAGCCGCCATCTCTTATATAACAGCTTTACTAGCTGCTGGAACCATTCTACAGCCGCCATTTTGAGTTTTATAGCCGCCATCTCTTATATAACAGCTTTACTAGCTGCTGGAACCATTCTACAGCCGCCATTTTGAGTTTTATAGCCGCCATCTCTTATATAACAGCTATACTAGCTGCTGGAACCATTCTACAGCCGCCATTTTGAGTTTTATAGCCGCCATCTCTTATATAACAGCTTTACTAGCTGCTGGAACCATTCTATAGCCGCCATTTTGAGTTTTATAGCCGCCATCTCTTATATAACAGCTTTACTAGCTGCTGGAACCATTCTACAGCCGCCATTTTGAGTTTTATAGCCGCCATCTCTTATATAACAGCTTTACTAGCTGCTGGAACCATTCTACAGCCGCCATTTTGAGTTTTATAGCCGCCATCTCTTATATAACAGCTATACTAGCTGCTGGAACCATTCTACAGCCGCCATTTTGAGTTTTATAGCCGCCATCTCTTATATAACAGCTTTACTAGCTGCTGGAACCATTCTACAGACGCCATTTTGAGTTTTATAGCCGCCATCTCTTATATATCAGCTTTACTAGCTGCTGGAACCATTCTACAGACGCCATTTTGAGTTTTATAGCCGCCATCTCTTATATAACAGCTATACTAGCTGCTGGAACCATTCTACAGCCGCCATTTTGAGTTTTATAGCCGCCATCTCTTATATAACAGCTATACTAGCTGCTGGAACCATTCTACAGCCGCCATTTTGAGTTTTATAGCCGCCATCTCTTATATAACAGCTATACTAGCTGCTGGAACCATTCTACAGCCGCCATTTTGAGTTTTATAGCCGCCATCTCTTATATAACAGCTTTACTAGCTGCTGGAACCATTCTACAGCCGCCATTTTTGAGTTTTATAGCCGCCATCTCTTATATAACAGCTTTACTAGCTGCTGGAACCATTCTACAGCCGCCATTTTGAGTTTTATAGCCGCCATCTCTTATATAACAGCTATACTAGCTGCTGGAACCATTCTACAGCCGCCATTTTGAGTTTTATAGCCGCCATCTCTTATATAACAGCTTTACTAGCTGCTGGAACCATTCTACAGCCGCCATTTTGAGTTTTATAGCCGCCATCTCTTATATAACAGCTTTACTAGCTGCTGGAACCATTCTACAGCCGCCATTTTGAGTTTTATAGCCGCCATCTCTTATATATCAGCTTTACTAGCTGCTGGAACCATTCTACAGCCGCCATTTTGAGTTTTATAGCCGCCATCTCTTATATAACAGCTATACTAGCTGCTGGAACCATTCTACAGCCGCCATTTTGAGTTTTATAGCCGCCATCCCTTATATAACAGCTATACTAGCTGCTGGAACCATTCTACAGCCGCCATTTTTGAGTTTTATAGCCGCCATCTCTTATATATCAGCTTTACTAGCTGCTGGAACCATTCTACAGCCGCCATTTTGAGTTTTATAGCCGCCATCTCTTATATAACAGCTATACTAGCTGCTGGAACCATTCTACAGCCGCCATTTTGAGTTTTATAGCCGCCATCTCTTATATAACAGCTTTACTAGCTGCTGGAACCATTCTACAGCCGCCATTTTGAGTTTTATAGCCGCCATCTCTTATATAACAGCTTTACTAGCTGCTGGAACCATTCTACAGCCGCCATTTTTGAGTTTTATAGCCGCCATCTCTTATATAACAGCTTTACTAGCTGCTGGAACCATTCTACAGCCGCCATTTTGAGTTTTATAGCCGCCATCTCTTATATAACAGCTATACTAGCTGCTGGAACCATTCTACAGCCGCCATTTTGAGTTTTATAGCCGCCATCTCTTATATAACAGCTATACTAGCTGCTGGAACCATTCTACAGCCGCCATTTTGAGTTTTATAGCCGCCATCTCTTATATAACAGCTTTACTAGCTGCTGGAACCATTCTATAGCCGCCATTTTGAGTTTTATAGCCGCCATCTCTTATATAACAGCTATACTAGCTGCTGAACCATTCTACAGCCGCCATTTTGAGTTTTATAGCCGCCATCTCTTATATAACAGCTATACTAGCTGCTGGAACCATTCTACAGCCGCCATTTTGAGTTTTATAGCCGCCATCTCTTATATAACAGCTTTACTAGCCTGCTGGAACCATTCTATAGCCGCCATTTTGAGTTTTATAGCCGCCATCTCTTATATAACAGCTTTACTAGCTGCTGGAACCATTCTACAGTCGCCATTTTGAGTTTTTATAGCCGCCATCTCTTATATATCAGCTTTACTAGCTGCTGGAACCATTCTACAGACGCCATTTTTGAGTTTTATAGCCGCCATCTCTTATATATCAGCTTTACTAGCTGCTGGAACCATTCTACAGCCGCCATTTTGAGTTTTATAGCCGCCATCTCTTATATAACAGCTCTACTAGCTGCTGGAACCATTCTACAGCCGCCATTTTGAGTTTTATAGCCGCCATCTCTTATATAACAGCTATACTAGCTGCTGGAACCATTCTACAGCCGCCATTTTGAGTTTTATAGCCGCCATCTCTTATATAACAGCTATACTAGCCGCGGACCATTCTACAGCCGCCATTTTGAGTTTTATAGCCGCCATCTCTTATATAACAGCTATACTAGCTGCTGGAACCATTCTACAGCCGCCATTTTGAGTTTAATAGCCGCCATCTCTTATATAACAGCTTTACTAGCTGCTGGAACCATTCTACAGCCGCCATTTTGAGTTTTATAGCCGCCATCTCTTATATAACAGCTTTACTAGCTGCTGGAACCATTCTACAGCCGCCATTTTGAGTTTTATAGCCGCCATCTCTTATATAACAGCTTTACTAGCTGCTGGAACCATTCTACAGCCGCCATTTTGAGTTTTATAGCCGCCATCTCTTATATAACAGCTATACCAGCTGCTGGAACCATTCTACAGCCGCCATTTTGAGTTTTATAGCCGCCATCTCTTATATAACAGCTATACTAGCTGCTGGAACCATTCTACAGCCGCCATTTTGAGTTTTATAGCCGCCATCTCTTATATAACAGCTATACTAGCTGCTGGAACCATTCTACAGCCGCCATTTTGAGTTTTATAGCCGCCATCTCTTATATAACAGCTATACTAGCTGCTGGAACCATTCTACAGCCGCCATTTTGCGTTTTATAGCCGCCATCTCTTATATAACAGCTTTACTAGCTGCTGGAACCATTCTACAGCCGCCATTTTGAGTTTTATAGCCGCCATCTCTTATATAACAGCTTTACTAGCTGCTGGAACCATTCTACAGCCGCCATTTTGAGTTTTATAGCCGCCATCTCTTATATATCAGCTTTACTAGCTGCTGGAACCATTCTACAGCCGCCATTTTGAGTTTTATAGCCGCCATCTCTTATATATCAGCTTTACTAGCTGCTGGTACCATTCTACAGACGCCATTTTGAGTTTTATAGCCGCCATCTCTTATATATCAGCTTTACTAGCTGCTGGTACCATTCTACAGCCGCCATTTTGAGTTTTATAGCCGCCATCTCTTATATAACAGCTTTACTAGCTGCTGGAACCATTCTACAGCCGCCATTTTGAGTTTTATAGCCGCCATCTCTTATATAACAGCTATACTAGCTGCTGGAACCATTCTACAGACGCCATTTTGAGTTTTATAGCCGCCATCTCTTATATAACAGCTTTACCAGCTGCTGGAACCATTCTGCTAGCCGCCATTTTGAGTTTTATAGCCGCCATCTCTTATATAACAGCTCTACTAGCTGCTGGAACCATTCTACAGCCGCCATTTTGAGTTTTATAGCCGCCATCTCTTATATAACAGCTTTACTAGCTGCTGGAACCATTCTACAGCCTGTACAGCCGCCATTTTGAGTTTTATAGCCGCCATCTCTTATATAACAGCTTTACTAGCTGCTGGAACCATTCTACAGCCGCCATTTTGAGTTTTATAGCCGCCATCTCTTATATAACAGCTTACTAGCTGCTGGAACCATTCTACAGCCGCCATTTTGAGTTTTTATAGCCGCCATCTCTTATATAACAGCTATACTAGCTGCTGGAACCATTCTACAGCCGCCATTTTGAGTTTTATAGCCGCCATCTCTTATATAACAGCTTTACCAGCTGCTGGAACCATTCTACAGCCGCCATTTGAGTTTTATAGTCGCCATCTCTTATACAACAGCTATACTAGCTGCTGGAACCATTCTACAGCCGCCATTTTGAGTTTTATAGCCGCCATCTCTTATATAACGGCTATACTAGCTGCTGGAACCATTCTACAGCCGCCATTTTGAGTTTTATAGCCGCCATCTCTTATATAACAGCTTTACTAGCTGCTGGAACCATCTCTACAGCCGCCATTTTTGAGTTTAATAGCCGGCATCTCTTATATAACAGCTCTACTAGCTGCTGGAACCATTCTACAGCCGCCATTTTGAGTTTTATAGCCGCCATCTCTTATATAACAGCTTTACCAGCTGCTGGAACCATTCTACAGCCGCCATTTTGAGTTTTATAGCCGGTATCTCTTATATAACAGCTATACTAGCTGCTGGAACCATTCTACAGCCGCCATTTTGAGTTTTATAGCCGCCATCTCTTATATAACAGCTATACTAGCTGCTGGAACCATTCTACAGCCGCCATTTTGAGTTTATAGCCGCCATATCTTATATAACAGCTTTACTAGCTGCTGGAACCATTCTACAGCCGCCATTTTGAGTTTTATAGCCGCCATCTCTTATATAACAGCTATACTAGCTGCTGGAACCATTCTACAGCCGCCATTTTGAGTTTTAATAGCCGCCATCTCTTATATAACAGCTATACTAGCTGCTGGAACCATTCTACAGCCGCCATTTGAGTTTTATAGCCGCCATCTCTTATATAACAGCTTTACTAGCTGCTGGAACCATTCTATAGCCGCCATTTTTGAGTTTAATAGCCGCCATCTCTTATATATCAGCTTTACTAGCTGCTGGAACCATTCTACAGACGCCATTTTGAGTTTTATAGCCGCCATCTCTTATATATCAGCTTTACTAGCTGCTGGAACCAGTCTACAGACGCCATTTTTGAGTTTTATAGCCGCCATCTCTTATATAACAGCTTTACTAGCTGCTGGAACCATTCTACAGCCGCCATTTTGAGTTTTATAGCCGCCATCTCTTATACAACAGCTATACTAGCTGCTGGAACCATTCTACAGTCGCCATTTTGAGTTTTATAGCCGCCATCTCTTATACAACAGCTATACTAGCTGCTGGAACCATTCTACAAAAGCCATTTTGAGTTTAATAGCCGGCATCTCTTATATAACAGCTTTACCAGCTGCTGGAACCATTCTATAGCCGCCATTTTGAGTTTTATAGCCGCCTTCTCTTATATAACAGCTCTACTAGCTGCTGGAACCATTCTACAGCCGCCATTTTGAGTTTTATAGCCGCCATCTCTTATATAACAGCTTTACTAGCTGCTGGAACCATTCTACAGCCGCCATTTTTTTTACCTTTGAGTTTTATAGCCGCCATCTCTTATATAACAGCTTTACTAGCTGCTGGAACCATTCTACAGCCGCCATTTTGAGTTTAATAGCCGGCATCTCTTATATAACAGCTATACTAGCTGCTGGAACCATTCTACAGCCGCCATTTTGAGTTTTATAGCCGCCATCTCTTATATAACAGCTATACTAGCTGCTGGAACCATTCTACAGCCGCCATTTTGAGTTTTATAGCCGCCATCTCTTATATAACAGCTTTACTAGCTGCTGGAACCATTCTACAGCCGCCATTTTGAGTTTTATAGCCGCCATCTCTTATATAACAGCTTTACTAGCTGCTGGAACCATTCTGCAGCCGCCATTTTTGAGTTTTACAGCCGCCATCTCTTATATAACAGCTATACTAGTTGCTGGAACCATTCTACAGCCGCCATTTTTGAATTTTTATAGCCACCATCTCTTATATAACAGCTTTACCAGCTGCTGGAACCATTCTACAGCCGCCATTTTGAGTTTTATAGCCGCCATCTCATATATATCAGCTTTACTAGCTGCTGGAACCATTCTACAGCCGCCATTTTGGGTTTTTATAGCCGCCATCTCCTATATAACAGCTCTACTCACCTGCTGGGAGGGGTCTACAGCCGCCATTTTTGGGTTTTATAGCCGCCATCTCTTATGCACAGCTATACTAGCACTGGAACGATTCTACAGCCGCCATTTTGTACATTTTGAGTTTTTATAGCCGCCATCTCTTATATTCAGCTTTACTAGCTGCTGGAACCATTCTCACAGCCGCCATTTTTGGGTTTTTATAGCCGCCATCTTATATATAACAGCTTTCCATTTGCTGGAGCCATTCTACAGCCGCCATTTTTGAGAGTTTTATAGCCGCCATCGATTATATAATGGCTTTTGCGCTGCTGGAACCATTCTACAGCCGCCATTTTGAGTTTTATAGCCGCCTTCTCTTATATAAAAGCTATACTAGCTGCTGGAACCATTCAACAGCCGCCATTTTGTGTTTTGTAGCCGCCATCTCTTATATAAAGCTTTACTAGCTGCTGGAACCATTCTACAGCCGCCATTTTGAGTTTATAATACTTCCATCTCTTATATAACAGCTTTACCAGCTGCTGGAACCATTCTACAGCCGCCATTTTTGAATTTATAGCCACATCTTTATATATCAGCTTTACCAGCTGCTGGAACCATTCTAAAAATACTTCATTTTGAGTTTTATAGCCGCCATCTCTTATATATCAGCTTTACTAGCTGCTGGAACCATTCTACTGCCGCCATTTTGGGTTTATGCCCGCCATCTCTTATACAACAGCTATACTAGCTGCTGGAACCATTCTACTGCCGCCATTTGGGTTTTTAGCCCGCCATCTCTTATATAACAGCTATACTAGCTGCTGGAACCATTCTACAGCCGCCATTTTGAATTTTATAGCCGCCATCTCCTATATAACAGCTTTTCCATTTGCTGGAGCCATTCTACAGCCGCCATTTTGAGTTTATAGCCGCCTTCTCTTATATAACAGCTCTACTAGCTGCTGGAACCATTCTACAGCC